>JAJJMA010050553.1:0-13740 GCA_023529015.1 Papaver nudicaule | reverse complement strand
TTACTGCATGAATGATAGCGCTTAGCCCATCATAGTTTTGCTTGGCGACTTGACTTTCCAGGTCACTGTATTCACCAATCTCTTTTGGGACAGACTCACCTTCTATCAGAATAGTTGGAGGTGTGTATCCCTTTTCGACATAGACCTAGGTTTTGAAATCCCGAGCTTGCAAAAACGATCTTCATTGCAGTTTTCCACCATAGGTAATTTGTGCCATCAAAATTTGGTGGTTCGTTACAAGCTCTTATGCTTTGCTCCATAACTCACAAGTCGCGATAAACACAGACAGTTACGCCTTTAATGTGTTTACCGGCTCTGATACCAATTGAAAAAGCAGGGGTACCAAAATACAACCAAATTTTCGTTTGGGCTCGTGAGTCTTATGGTAAGATATGAACGATCTCAAAAATCAATATCCAAATCTGATAACCGGAGTGGAATCACAAGTGATCAGTCCAACTCAAGACAAGTCTTGGTAAATCCCCCGGATGGATTATGGACCAACTCGACGGTTATTAATAACATACTTCTTGTGTTTGCTTTAATTATATAATCAGAGAATATAATGCGGAAAGTAAAGCACATAAGACACCAGAGTTTTTTTTTAACGAGGAAACTACGACCTGTAGAAAAACTTCGGGACCTCGTCCAGATTGAACACCACACAGTACAAACTGCCTACAAGCACTAGCCTACTATAAGACTTCGGTCTGGGATGTAGCAGAGACCAACTTAAGTCCTCCAAGCGAATTGACTACTGTTGCACTTCTTACGTCTCCATATCCCCCACAGATCGTCACGCACTTGATTCCCCTAGCCGACGTCCTTTACAGGCTTTGGAGTTTGTTTAACCGATGTTAAAGGCTTATGTCAACAATTGCAACCTTAGTTACTGATTATACGTTTCAAACTGTCCTCTTCAGTAATATACGTAAAGTGACTTCCTTCAGATTGCTCCAGGTCATACGGAAATCAACTTACAAGCGGGGGCTGACAAGTAAACCGAGTAAAGTATGCTCAACTTGGCTCTACCTCAGTTGTAAAAATAATCACATAAGAAACTTATACAACCAGAGCTAACTAGGTCTTGCAACACCGAGTGCTGCCATGCGTTGCTTCCTTTCAACCTTTTGTATAACGTATCAGTTCTTGAATAGCCTTATTGCAGAAGAAAAAGACTATAGAATATACAAGAACGTGATCAGGTTACCAAGGTTACAGGTTAATCTGATAACAACCACAGAGGTACGTTATCGCCTACCTGTGCTTCCCAACTCTCAAGAGAAGTCTTTATAATCGTTAGGTAAATCCCACAGAGGAACTGCTACCGAAGTGCAAAGAGTTTACGATCAATTCCACAGAGAAACTTCACGTATGCTTGAAGCTTGCGGTTTTCATTCTTTAAACCTCTATTTATAGTATTCAATAAGATAGGTTGCTTAGGAATAAAGCAACTAGTTTCTTAACCTACAAGTTAACAAGTGCCCTTGTAAACGAACCTGTTACTTGGCTTGCACACAAAGAAACCCTAGATTTATCTCAATTGGAAATCTTTAAACATTTATCTGCCAAGTGTTTTGCTAGCTCAAAAACACTTCAAGATTGATATCCAACATACCAGAGATAATCTTTATGTTATTGACACATTGAGATTCGTTAATTGGACCACATAAGATATTTTCGGAGTCATTGTTCACGAACCGGTTCGTGAACGGCCGTCGCCCAGATTTGGGTTTAACTGGACCCGCTGGAAGTTCTGGGTCGGGCCAGTACTTAGACGTGTTAGTACGCCCTCAGCTATAATCCACTGGATTGTGCTCTATAGTACTCCTTTAGATTCATCTGTTTCCTACATGTGATTTGCAAGCAAACCACTGCAACGGAAAGGGTATTGATTCTATCTCATGTATCTTGTAACCTTAGTATTGTGGGAACAAATATAAACATAATTCATGGTTATGTAGACAAGAATAAAAATCTCAATCGCTATAACACTACTAAAGTAACCGACTATTTCGAAAGACATAATAAGTAGAATAGAAGAATTTCCGTAAAAGTCATAACTCCTACTAACCTTTTGTCGATGAAGAATATTCGATGTCTTCTTTATATTTACTGTCTTCGTCTTCAAGGTCTCTACTACTTTGTCTATATCCCAATTCCGAAATCTAAAATCTAGTAGGCTAAATAAAGATTTGTGTTTTGACACCTAAAACTGACAACTAGCTTGACATATCAACGCTAGTGGGTTTGACCGGACAATGCCCTAACATGATTCTTCTAAGAGGAAGAAAGGTTTTTCTCTGACTACTTCTCCTTATTTCTTAGTCTAGCTCTTTTTCTGATTAATCTCTGGGTGTGAAGAAGTCGATCTTCGTGAAGCTTGAAGCAGAATATCGTGAGATGTTTGATGCTGAGATTCAATTTGCGCATAAGTTTCTTTTTGATGCAGAGCCTTTGACTAAAGTTGGCGACATTCTGTTCTTGATAAGAAGCCAAATGTTGGCTCCCCTTCCCCCTGCAATCGAATTTGCTCTTAACGCTGCTGATGATGACCTGTCTTGTGCTTCCGAAAAGCTGTGGGATTTGCACCGTCGCTGGATTGTAGCTGTCAGAGATAGGATACTTAGGGTATTATTTGCTTTGTTTTAATGTTTTCCCTTAAAACCTTGTAATGATTTCTTATCTATAAAAGAATTGGGTTTACTTTTCGATATTATGGCTTGATTTTTGTATCTGGAACATGCGCTTTCTGACCATGTGTTTTTTAGTATTGCGAAATTTTTTATTTTTGCATAAGTTGTCGCAAGCGATTTTTTTCTCCTTCTAAGGCGGAGGATTCCCGTTTTTCGTTAGGCTCCCATTACTCTCAGTAGTTCTTTGTTTCGATCATTTATTTTTTTCGTACATAGTTTTGCGCCTTATGTACTGTTTTTTTTTTTTAAAAAAAAAATGAAAAAGTTATTTTCTTGCGTTGTTTTCTTTGAAGGAGGGGTGTAAATATGCAAATGTTAGAAATGTAACAATTTTTGTTTCTAATAATAAGCGTGAATATGTATCTTTTTTCGTGCTTTTAGGCCGTCGGTCCTTCTTGTTTTTTTTTTTACCTGTCTTTTCTGAAAAAATGGTTGTACGAAAAATTAGGACCATAGGTGACGGGTTAGTGCGAAGCGCGCTTTTCCATCAATAATTTATTTGCATTTTTAATTGCCCACGGTATTATATTATCAATTTGTAATATTGCATATTAGGTTACTGTGCAGGTTTTGAATGTAAATCTAAGTCTCTCAAGACTTAAAGGTAATTAGTCGCGGAGGAAACATGATTTCCTATGCGTATCTTTTTTTGAAATTTGAAGTTAAACTTGCGTTTCTAAATATTTGACTGCGGAAAATGTGAAACTAATCTTCTCCGGACTTGAAGGTTAGTCGCGGAAAAAACATGCTTTCATATGCGCATTAAAAATTTGAGACTCATTTAAACATGTGTTACTAGATACTTGGGAGAAAATTTTGGGTAAGAAGGGTTTTGGTAGGCTTATCTTATTTGAGTTGTTCCTTTATTTGTCTGACTAACACTTCTGTTGCCGATATTTGCGCTGATATTTCACTCGTCAGTTCCATCAACCGATCATAGATAGCTCCTATCTTTATCTCTATTGACTGGATCTCTTGATTGTCTCCGCCTGGTAACACATTTCCCGGCATCCTCATGTGCCTTATTTTTCACTGCGTTGGTTCTCTGATTTCTCTCGTCTCCGCTTCATCTGCTTTTTCTGGTCCTACATATGCGCTTAGGTGCATTGCTTTTTCTCCAGGCAAATGACTTTCTGCTTTAGGTTTTGATTTTGAAGGCTCGAGCTTGGTGTGAGCTACTGAATTTGCTCGAGACCACCCAACCGAAGTTGTGCCACATGCAACAACTCTCACTGGCTTCTATGAAATTTTGCCCTACGGTTTTCGGCGTAGCTTATACACGTTGTTGGATTTCCTAAGTTTTGTGTTTTGAGGTGAGGGTTATATTTGATAACTTTGATGTGCGGATTACGTGACTGTTGTTGATACCGATTTTCACTGGTCCGCAAGATAATGCTATTGATTAGAAAATTTGCACACCCTTGTTGTGCCGAAGAATGATACGACGATGAAAGAAAAAGATGCATGCTGCTACCTCCGGGATTGGAGCTACACGTGCTCGGAAGATTTTCAAGGTTGCACCAAGCAAATACTTTCGTAAGCAAGCTTCAAGGCCGCACCTACGTTTTTTTTTGTTTTGTAGGTAGATCCATCTAATAAAATAATTGAAGGTGCAATTTTTGAAATTATATGACATGATAAATGAGAAAACGACTGAATATATTTTCTGAAAATTTTAATGGAATAACTATGTGGACTTATCGGTGATCTATGGGTGAGTTTTTATGTGTGTGTTTTTCTGACAATAGAACTCACAACACAACTTCTCTTGTCGTGATTGGTCAGAAAACAAATCGGAAATGAAAGAAAGCTATAAATGGAAGTTGTAGATGACTTAAATGAAAAAAACGAAATGGAAAATGACTGAAAGTGGACAAGTACGAGGGTACAAGATACTGAGTTTAAATGAACTGAAATATGGTCTATGACATTCTGATTGCTAACTCTAAATTTTGCAATTTTGCGGACTTATTAATTAGGTAGCAATATGGTACCTCCAAAGGTGCAGTTCTTAACTTGGGCTACCATGCACTATTCTAATCATACTAGAAGCATGTTACAACACAGAGGGTAAATCTTAATTCACGTATTTTTTAGTTTGGTTACTCGAAGAAACTAACAGTAATTTTATCATGGGTACATTAGTAATTTTAGTATTTTTTAGTTTGGTTACTCGAAGAAACTAACCTCCGGCACACTCTGACACTCTCCTTTCATCTTCCTTCTTTTCCCTCACCACCGCCGCCGCCACCACCACCACCACCAAATTGCTACAACTCCTCCTCCTACTCCTCCACATATTTCACAACCCCTACCACTAGTTCACTATCCCGCTTTCTAACCCTATTCCTAATAATAATTAATATAACTATCACCGAAATCACCACTCTTATTATCAGAGTAATACTATTCATTGGTTGCAATGACATTGAAATCGATATATGAATTGTAATCATCTCATCAAATGGGTCTGATTCAGAGCAGTGAAAATGTCTGAGTTGCTACATACAAATGCAATACAGGAAACCCAATAAGAAATAAAGACATCGAATGATGGAGAACCAAAGGGATAAAAAAAATGGAGATAAATCAGATGCTGATGATGATACAAAATGAAGATAGGTGTGAAATTTGAGAAAGGGGATGTGAGTCAGTTAACTCAGTGAGTCGGAAAGCGAGTTCAAGGAATGACTGAAACCGTGGAAGGGACTCACGGTTGGGTGGAAATAACTGTAACAAATTATGGGCTAATGGATCGGTTGCGGTTTGAACCCGACCCGTTTATCTGTCTTCCTTACCGGATTTTCTGAAGAACAACTCTGCTTCTGATTGATTGATCTCTATTTTCCTAGAAATCTAAAATCATTAAATTAGATTGTGTAACATGCATTATTAGTGAATGGGGTAGCATTAAATTTGTTTTTCTTAACAAATTGGGTACAATTTGATTCTATTTAGGTATATTCGATGAATTTGATAACAAAATTGAAAAAATTCATCATTCTTCATTTTTGATTTCGATGAAATTGTCTTTGTTCAGTTTGAATCATTAGAATGAAATTTTTGTCGAATACAACAATAGACATTGAATTAGATCGAAAGTTTGAAGAAAAAGATTATAAATCGATCAAATTTTGATCAAATAAAACAAAATATTGGATATGAAAGACAGAAAGTGTGACTGGCAATTTGCATATAACCATCCTATAAAGGCCTCCTTAACAGTCGGCCAATTAATTTTGTCTTTGATTTTTAGTGGACTTCAGTTTTACGTAATAATTTGGGATTGTTTCCCTCCTCATTATCGTTTTTTTACCTCCTAATAACAAGACTCAAGACTTTGAGTGAGAGATAGAATGAAAAAAATCAAATGGAAACAATTTTGATTGGGATGAATTTTGAGTAGAGAGTGTGGTACAGTGAAAATATCCCATAAATCTATTTTTTACAGTTGTAAAATAAAACTGTATAAGTTTTAACCACATACTATTCATCAAATAGGAACTCCAACTCCATAGAGCTTGCTCGAAGGACGATAAGATTAAAAATGAAAAAACAAAAACAAAATGATGCCCCCGGGTTTGATTTCTCATTCCACGTTTCGGGTGTTATGGCAATTCCTATGGATGTGATAAGTTGTATGAGTTTGATTGTCCAGGTGGAGGGGCAAACGTTGTTTGCCACTATGGGAAAACTAAGTAGCGGCGTAACAACGGCCGCAAGGTTTACTACAAGCCGTGCAGCTTTAGTAGGGACGCTGGCGGTCTACATTAGGCCGCTCGGTCTTTGGTATGGTGTTAAGGTTTCTCTATAAAACCCACTGATCAAAAGTTTCATCATATATTTTTCATATATAAATCTATCACTTGGACCGTAATGTTAACCGACAATTAAAGTCTTGAAAAAAATCGACATTTCTTTACAAAGGGCTAGTGTTTAGTCATGGTTAGGTACACAAATGATGAAAATGCCACTATAATTAGAAGTTGGGCTTCCATTTATGTACAGAGAGATGTTAGAACTCTCCGCGTATCTGCAGGAAAGATGTGGGACCAAGTGATGACAAGGCTCAATCTCCTCAACGGAAACGCCAATCGAAGAACTTTACCAGCAATCCAAAGACGGGTTAGGGAAATTGGAAATGCGGTTAGGGAGTACATTGCTTTGCAGAGAAATTTGTACCGTAACGGGGTAGGGCAACTAACAAGAGGTAATGTCGAGACTATGGCAAGAGACGCTTATTTTGCTACGCATGGAAAAGACTTCCAATACTACAACTGCTATCTTATCTTCATAGAACTGTTACCTTGGATGGACCCAGAAGTGGGTCTTCAGGATCACTTGAACGATCGCTTTTCTGATGACGACTCAGAAGATCAAGAATAGAAAGTTGTTGTAATGGTTTTGTGGGTATATCACTTTTAAGCCCTCACACGAGACCAAACTCGTCCAATGGCGGTGCGCATTGGTTGAATGGAATGCAAGTAAGAATTTAAATAAGTTGTGTGTTGTACGATAAATGTGTTAAACCCTGAAAAAACTTAATGAAAATCTAATTTACATTACATCGGACTCTAAACATTCGTTCATTGCATTACTCTACAACTGTCCTTGTATTTGCAACACCTGAGCAACAAGTGACCGCATACACTTGATGCCGAGGTGGTGCAAATACAAGGGCAGTAACTCCCCATACCGCAGACTATGATTTTTTAACTCGAGTCGCATATGCAAAAACATAATAGGTAATGGTACATGATAAACAATTACAATGCTTGTAAATTTATCCTGTACCATTACCTTATTATGGTTTTGCATCAAAGATAGCCGTGGTAGTTTGACCTTCACCAAAGATATAGGCATGTGTTAGGCTAGAACCTACGACACTTTATTTAATACTGTTTTCTCAAGACACATAACGATTAATAAGAAAACACTTTAGGAGACGGTAATGTTGTTCGTACTTGAAATTCCTCGCCAGATTTTCATAATTAGTATCTTCCGGAAAATGACCTTTGATCAATCTCCCCAACTGCATAAATTCGTGGGCTCTTTGGTGTATTTTTCTCCAACGCGACCACAACGTATTCTGATCACGCGCAACTTTAGAAGTACGTCTATCTAATTTGAATTCTGCACTGACAGTATTCCACAATAGTGGCTCATTTACCTTAACACGATTGCGTTTTATATCGTCCGGGGTCGGATAAAAAAATCATATAGTTTGTACAAAGACATAAAACTTCATCCCACGTAAAGTTAGGATGAGGTTTAGGTGCATCTGGTAACGAATCTAGAGGATTTGCGGGTTTTTTGGGTGCAAGTTGTTTTTTAGGCTTAGATGACGAAGAAGAGGAAGTTGTGGAAGATTTGTATCCTAAAGAGATTGTATCCTACCGTAGTGTCTAGGAGGAGTAGGATACAATCTCTTTAATGGAGGAGGAGTGAACAAACGAAGAGATGTCGATATGAAGGTTTAGTGTAGTAGTAGTTGTGGACTAATTTTTCAGTTACGCTCCGAAATTTCGGTGATGCTGGAGGAGTACCGAGTAAAATAAAGTTTGCAGGAGAAGATGGTGGAGGTGAATCCGATGATCGACTGGCTTGGGAAGATGATACATTTGACATAACGGAAAAATGAATGAATTCGGATGAAATAGAGTAGAGAGAAGATTTGAGAAGTATCCAAGTAAGTTGTGAGTGAATGAAAATAAAGGCAGAAATTGAGTTTATATAGAATTTTGGAATGAGAAGAGTGGGAGGGAGCGTAAAAACTAATAGACGACTGTAGAGTAGACAAAAGATTTGAGAAGTATCCAAGTAAGTTGTGAGTGAATGAAAATAAAGGCGGAAATTGAGTTTATATAGAATTTTGGAATGAGAAGAGTGGGAGGGAGCGTAAAAACTAATAGACGGATGTAGAGCCGAGCGACCAGCATTAAGCCGCTGGCGGCCCAAATTAGCCCACATTCCCTAAGTTGCGCCAAGCGACGCCTCACCGGGCAAACCCGTATATATACTGGTTTGCCAGGCCATTTTCTTTGTTTGTTCATCCCATAGTGGGATCCTACTCCCCTGAGCAGACCCATGACTCGCCCCACTGCTAACCCAACCGCCATCCTAACAACAAGATCCAATCTCTCTTTATCCATAGAGGAAATTGGATAAAATAGGGAACCCAATCTTCCCTAGTGGCCATACCTCTCGCCCACACTATGGACTCAAGGGGGTGTCATTACCACTGTACTAGACGGCGATTGACTTGCAAATATTGAGTTTGCAACATCCGTAGGAACTGCCCTTACCACTCAATAACTTAACCATTCTAGTCCAAATCAATCTCTCTCACATTGTTGTTTAAGTAAAAGGTACTCCGCTTAATTAGGGCTTCAATTGAGAGAAACTTACGAATGCCTCAATCGATTCTTACAGGGGTGTATTCAAACAAGATTTTTATGGATAAATGAAAATCTACAAATCTCCATGGTATTCAATCTAGACTCCTCAAGATTCCATAAAAATCAGAGGTATTCAATTTGATGGATATTAAAGTCTATAAATATCCTAGGTATTCAAAATAGATAATTCAAGATTCCTAAAAAATCCTAGGTATCCAATATTTTTTATATTTTTAAGACCCAAGATATTTATAGATTTTTCTAGAATGTGTTAGGCAAAAACCATGTAATTTTCTTCTCATCAAATCTCAACCCGTATGAAGAGAATTTTGTGGATTTTCAAACTTTCCAAAAAAAAATTATCATGCTCTTCGTTTTTAGCTATATAGGTTCGCACTTTCTCTCATTTGTTAGGTCAAAAATCATCTCTACACTACACGGTAGAAGGTAAGGCTCTCTTTCTCTGTAATACTACAGTAATCAAATCTTGATTTGTGATCATGTTTTGATTTTTCTTTCATAATCTAGGATAATCAGTACCGCGCGCTCGATTGTCTCTCAGGTATGTATGGATGTCTCTATCTCTTCTTTTGTTTACTTCATATTATGAACTTCTTTCTGTTTTATGCATTTTTCCATCCATCATAGCCAGACCCAACTCCCTGTATCTATAAGAACAGACTACCCTAGGTTTGACTCTTTAAATTAGGATATGTATAGTAGTTTTACAGTAGTCTTTGTTAATATTAGGATATGTACAGACTATCGGTGTACTTTGGTTTGTTAATCAAACAGACTATCGGTGTATAAAAGCTTTGGTTAGTTAATCAAAAGCTTGGCTTTTGATTTATAACCTGGTTTGGCCTTTAATTATGATATGTACAGTAGTCTCACTTTAAAGTAGTCTCGATTTACAAAAGTCTTACAAAACATCGTCAACTTATATGCTCGATGTAAAGTAGTCTTACAAAACATCGTCAACTAATATGTTGGGATGATGAACGTATACGACGCCCCTTGATAAGACGTCCAATTTCATCAAAGGGATACGAATATGTTAACAATGAGCTGAATGGAAATGCTGAAGATTTTCGACAATTATACAGAATGACACCATACGCATTTCGAAAATTATGCACCATCATCGTTGAGAAAACACTTTTGGAAGATACCAGATTCATTTGTATAGAAGAAATGCTGGCTTCATTTTTGCTTATAGTTGGCCAAAACAATCGAAACTGTGTCTTCCGGAAGACATTTGATCGATCACATTTTGCTGTTAGCAAAAACTTTAATAGAATGTTGAAAGCGCTCAACAGGATAACTCCAGATATGATGGCCAAACCTCCTCTTACAGTGCCCTTTAAGATAAAGGAGAGCACCAGATTTTACCCATACTTTAAGGTGAGTTACAATTTTTTTTTTATATATGTTTTTAATTACATTTGTTTCAATGATAAATAAGTAAAATGTATTTCAGGACTGCATTGGAGCCATGGATGGCACACATATTCTAGCTACAGTGAAGGGTCGTGATAAAAGTAGTTATCGTGATCGGCATGGAAAAATCTCACAAAATGTGTTAGCTGCTTGCAATTTTGATTTAGAATTTATGTATGTGCTAGCAGGGTGGGAGGGATCGGCCCATGATTCGAAAGTGCTTGCTGATTGATGCGTTGTCAAACCGCAACAAATATAATTCAGTTCTTAACCTTCACAATAAATAAAATAATATAGTGGCAAGAACAGATTCGTTCCACAGAGAGAGGTATGGTTTATCAGTTGTATTTGAAAACTTAAGAGTAACCAAAGGGGGGGATTTTTGTTGTGCAAATAAAATAAAAACGAAAAAAGTACATAAAAATAGAATTCAGAGAGAGGAAATACTGGTCAAGGGTTTCATCTTCAATCACCAAACATGTTCATCAATCGATCAGAGTTAACATTCAATCTTTCTCATACCAATAGCCCTAGAGTACCCCATCGAGAGTATACTCCGGTAAATTCCTTATATCATTGCATACCATAACGATGAATATGCAAATACTACTCAGAGAATAACTAAACACAATGTGCAATCAAGTTCAACTCTCCAAGAGCTTTAGGTTCTATGAATTAGGCTAATCTATGCAACAGAAAGACACTATTCAACATAGGTCAAGCTTCTACATATGATTTCTAAAAGCTATCACCACTTTCGAGATCATATTGTGCTACTTGTGACAGGGTTCTTTGACTATTTTGTATCTCAAAACCCTAATCTAGCTATAGATATGCTTTCGTATTCATTCAGTTTGCAACTTTAAACAAATAAGAAAACAATCATATTGCAATACATCAATCATGCAATTATTAAACACAGTAGAACATGAACGATAATAAGATTTCAAGAATTTCAAAATTGACCAGCCAGATTGGCTCACATGTCTGGGATTTTAGATTACATCCCTAACCAGTATGAAAATTTAGCTACTCATAGCTTTATTAAAATCCAAGAAAAATAATAAAGAAAGTACGAGAAAGCATAAAAACCCGTTGTTCGGCGCCTCGAGAATCGCGCCCAAAAACTCCTCCTAGCTCCCCTGACGTCTGCGTGAAAATCCTCCTTTTTCCGGCGTGAAACCCACCGCCAGACCTCCTCTACTGTGCGTAAAATCTCCGTCTCTATATATTCACGTCACTTTCCATAAATCACCCTTTTGAAAACCCTTACCAAAAACAACACCTTTGCCTTATGTCTAGAGCCCAGCTGAATTCCACCTCTGGGCCAAAACCAAACACGCAGCCAAGCCCAGTCTTCTGAATCATTCCGTGTCAGTCGCGTGTGACCGACAAAACCCTTACACTGCACACGTGCGACAAACTCGCTCACCATCTTCTTCCTCTTCCGTCAGACAGACTGAGACAGAAGAAACCTAGCTTTCCCAGATTCCGACAGAACGGCCCCAACTACTCTCTCATTCGAAAATCCAGAGAAACCCCAAACTTAAATCCTCCTTCTACTGGTATCATCATCCTCAGTCACTATCGGCTCAATCTCAGCGTCTCCGGCAACCCATCATTAATGGCAGACGCCATTTTTCCATCCCTTTGTTGCATATCGATGTAATAGCCCCAAACAACCATCCTTAGACCTTGTATTTAGTGTAATTCTAATCCTCATATATCCTATCATACATCTTTGAACTCAGACAAAATTGGAAATCCACTGCCTGATTCCGACGGACATGAATTGGAATTCGATTTGTACTGAACTGGAATTGGCCCTGTATTTAGAAATTGGCCCTGTTAAAAAGGTGCCCCTTAACGTGTGACCAGGGTTGGTAATAACCAGACTGCCCCCTTTCATACCGTACGCCCTAAAATCAGTCCTGCCGAGGCCTCGGATTCTTGTTTGCGACACTTTTGAACCTTGTATTCTTTTTGTACTCAAAGACCACCGACACCATATGACTCCAAGTTGTGAATTGAGTTGTTTTCGCTTCATTTTATTTAATATGATTTCACAATACCTGCAAAATAGAAAATGGTTAAAATAAACAATATATGAGGATTTGGCGGACATAAGTGTATCAATTTAGGTACAATTAAATAGGTGTTTTGAGCACCTATCACTGATGCGCTATCAAGAACAAATGGACTCACAATTCCAGAAGGTGCGTGATATTAATTGCATACAATTTTATTTGAATCATGTCTTACTTCGCCTTTAACAAGATTAACTTTTTAAACTACAAACAGGAAAATACTTTTTAGTCAATTGTGGCTTCGCAAACCGACGTCAATTTTTAGCACCTTACCGTGGTGTTCGATATCATTTACAAGACTTTTGTGGCGAAGGTCGAGATCCGGAAACTGCAAATGAATTGTTCAACCTTCGTCATGCTTCTTTGAGAAATGCGGTAGAGCGTATATTTGGTATATTTAAATCTCGGTTCCTAATCTTTAAGTCCGCACCTCCTTTTCCATACGAGACCCAAGCATATATTGTTCTTGCTTGCGTTGGATTGCATAATTTTCTTCGAAAAGAATGTCGCTCAGACGAGTTTCCACCGGAAGAAGACGATGACTCGTCATCAGAGTCATCTTCGGACGATGAAGAAAATTTAGATGTTGTTGCTACTCAAACCCAAACAAATCAACGAGAATTTGCAAACGCATGGCGATTAAAAATTGCTACAAAAATGTGGAAAGATGCAACTGGAGAAAGTGAAAGGGCCAATGGAAATGCAGGATGAAACTATTTTACTAGTTGACACATATATTTCCCTTTTCGTTGTTAAACTTTTGGTCTTTGCTATTTGTTTGTTTCTTCAACACCTTAGTAACTTGACAAATTCATTTGAAAAATTCTTGGTCGGTCAGTTTAGAATTTTATTAGCACATCTTGGTTGCCAATGAAAAAAAGTATCTCATACAAACTTGTTTGTGCTAGAACGGAAGTTCTACACATTTGACCTTTAAAAGTCTATGAAAGTCTTTATAATTCCATATAAATCCATAAAAGAATCCATTTTTCTCTATCATAGTTTTAAAAATAATTCCATATAAATCTATAGATTTATAAAGAATCATTTTATCTCCATATAATTCATCTATACAGAAATCTATATTTATCCATAAAAATCTTGTTTGAATACACCCCT
>JAJJMA010050550.1:0-10432 GCA_023529015.1 Papaver nudicaule | reverse complement strand
AGTTGCCAACTTTACACTGCACTTTGTGTAAAGTTGCCAACTTTACATCCGTTTTGTGTCAAGTTGCCAACTTGACACTAAGTTTTTACTGGTGGTGGAAGTGGTGGTGGTGGAGATGGTTTGGTGGTGATGGCGGCGGTATAATGGTGGTGGCGGCGGCGGTATAATGGTGGTAGTGGTGGTGGTAGGAGGTGTTGGTAGTGCGGAAGTGGTGGTGGCAATGAGATGGTGGTGGCGGAGGTGGTTGTAGAAGGTGGTTGGGGTGGTTGTGGTGGTGGAGGTTGTGTTGGTGGTGGCAATGGAAATGACGATGGCGCATTGGTGGTGGCAGAGATGATTGTGGCGTCGTGGTGGCAGCGATGAGATGATGGTGGTAGTGGTGGTGGTAGTGGTGGTGAGGTGGTGGTGGTGGTTGAGGTGGTGGTAGAAGGTAATTCGGTGGTGGTTTTGGTGGCGGAGGTTGTGTTTGTGGTGGTGGAGGTTGTGTTGACGGTGGAGGCTGAAAAGAAACTGAATTAATGAATATTAATTGGGTACACTTATAGTGAGGGTATTATAGTAATGTTATAAGCTTAAAAAAGAAGGAGGGGTGATTATAAAAGTAGGGAGGGGTGATTGTGAAGGGGTGAATTTTTAGGGGTGTTTAATTAATCTTCCCTTTGTCCAATTGGAGAGGGATACCAATTTGTTGGAAGGGCCCAAATAACGATTCGTTATAATGGACAACTGATGATTATACTAACATAATGGAGCTTAAAAACAAGTCATGAAAAATGGTTAGGTGCTGTCTCGTTCTTTCATAATTCATCTGCATCGGACGTTTGATTCTTTCAATGAGATCTTGTAAATTCAATGTGATAGCGGGTTAGGTATGACCACTAGGCTAGAAGCAATGCAATATCGCCATTATGTTTTATCACTACCTAGTACCTACATTTGTGTAAGCATGGAACTGTACAGCTAGGTACTGGCGAGGGCTTGTGGTGACCATACCTTTGGAACCGTCATTTTGGACCTACCGAAATCTTTATTTGCATCCCAGCATTTCCAAAATAGGGTCACCCGGGCATAATCTGGCTATCCTTAGTAAAAAATATTTTTTAAAATGCTAATCTACCCTTTGACCGATTAAGGCTTAATTTTATGATTAGCACTAATTATAATGATTAGCACTAATGATTTTAGTTTAATTAACTATAAACCAAAATCAGATTTTGGATTTTGGAGAGAGAGATTTGTTAGGTTTTGGAGGGAGAAGAAGGAAAAAAAAAAACCTAGGTTTTTTTTGGGTGAGATTTGTGATTTTTGTGTTCAATATGAGTGAATCAAGTGAAGATTCGGATATGGATAATCCTTTGGATAATCCTTTCATATTACTTCCTCGCAACAACAACAACAACAATCGTTTAATGGTCGATTCTCCACCTCTTGGAGGAGCTTATTTTGAAGATGAAGTGGGATTTTATGAGCCAAATCCGGATGATGAGCCGATTTATGATGAACCCAATCCTTCTAATACACAGGTATACTTATAAATCTTGTTGATACTCGTTTTTATAGCTTGAAAAAGATGAGATTTTTATGCGTATTTTGCGTGCCCAGATACATTTTCGCCCTACGAAATTTCAAAAATATACAAGCCGAAACTTGTCTTGAAGAACAGTTCGTCTTAGACGTTCCACATATTTTCTGGGCCGAAACAACCTGCAAGTGTGTCAGAAGGAATAAGTTTCGGCCCATAATTTAATTTCCAATTATGAGCCGAAACCAGGAGAAAAAGTTTGAAAAAAATGGTTCCTACAGAGACGGTTTCGGCTCAAAAGTCTTTGGAAAATATGTAAGCCGAAAGTGTTCAGAGAGGGTTTCAGCAGACACTGGTTTTTTTCGTTCTGAGCCGAGAGTAGTTCGGCTTATATATTTTCTTTGCCGTGTTAGCCGAAACTGTTATTCTAACTTTGTTTTTGTATTAGACTGTAGTCGCAAATCAAGAGCTTCTTCACCCTATTCACGAAGATTGTAGAGAACATTATTTGAAGGGGTTGGAATTGGTAGGTAACCTTTAACTATATTTTCTTACTCTATTGTCTCAAGAATAATCTCTAACTATATTTCTCCAAATGTAGATATGGTCTTCGAGGAAAGAAGTCATAGCATGGGCTGATGAACACGCCAGGATTCTAATGTGCCCACTTGTGATTGGTAGACGTAGCAAGCCAACCCATGTGGAGATGGTTTGTGAGAGAAGTGGGTCGGATTACAGTCATTGGAAAAAGGGTAAAGTGTAGAAGAGGATTTCCTCCCGTAAGCCTTCTAAGTCTAAATCAAAGAAGATAGAATGCCCTTTCAAGCTAGTTTTCAACTTCTTGAAGTCTAAGAATTGTTGGGTCATGAACGATTCTATGGATTGTCATCATAATCATGCACGTGCATATGATCTTCACGGACACAAGAAGGTTGGAAGGCTTAAACCACATGAGAAAATACAAGTGAGACTATTGTCACAAGCAAGAGTTGGAGTACGTCAAATTCTTATCAAGTTGAAGTTGGACGATCCAAACAACAAGTCAACTCGGCAAAGCATCTACAACGCGAGGATGCAAATGAAGATTAGTGATACACAAGGTAGGAGTGTGATGCAACAATTGTGTTCTTTGGCAAGGGCGAATGGTTACACCACGTTTTTTAAATTGGATGAGTTCAAACAAGTCACTCATCTCCTAATTGCCAATCCGGATTGTCTCCGATTGGCTTTGTGTTTTCCACAAGTTCTTATTATGGACTGTACTTACAAAACTAATAAGTACAAGATGCCATTATTGAACGTTGTTGGGCATACGTCGACGAAGTCACCCTTCACCGTTGCATTTGTTTTTATGAGAGACGAGACGAAGGAAAGTTACCAATGGGCATTACAGAAATTGAAAGCTCTATATCACGTGGAAGACCTTCCAAAGATCATGGTGACCGACAATGAGGGTGCATTGATGTGGGCTATAGAAGATGTTTTTCCCGACGTCGTCAACTTTCTTTGTACATTTCACATAGCTAAGAATGTTGAGAAGAAATGCCATCCAATCATTCAACCGTTGAAGATGATTAGTGAACTAGCCAAGATCGCGAAGTTGCCGGTTGAAGTGCGTGATGACAAGAAACAAGAGTTCCTTGATGATTATAAGGACAAGCAAAAGAAGTATGCATTATTCTCAATTCATTGGGATGAATTGGTATGGTCCAAAAGCTTGGCTATTTACAACCGGAATTACAAACGTTTGATTGACGAGTGGGGACCTTCCAAGTACCCGGATATCATGCCCTATTTGGATAAAGTCTTGAAGCACCGGGAAAAATTCGTGTATTGCTTTACAATGCGGCATAAACACTTCGACAACCAAGCCACAAGTATGTGTGAGTCGGCTCACCACCGGTTTAAGGTAAATCTTTTTGGATGCCTTGATTCATTTGTCACCGTGTTTGAGGCTATGCACCAATATCATAGATGTGATATTATAAACATCAATACGAAGTTCGAACAAAGTCTTCTCAACCAACACAAGGGTTTTGGGAAGAATTGTACATGGATCAAGAATTTGAACTTAAACGTCTCCCATTTGTGCATTGAGAAGGTGATGGTTGAAGCCACGTTGTCGGAGAAGTACGAGTATCGACCGAGAGACAATTGCAATTGTCCAATAAAGACCATAATGGGACTACCATGTCGACATATGTGTGCCGGGTACCCGGATAAAGTAATACCTTTGGATGCCATCGATCCTCATTGGAAGCAATTGAGTTTTCATCCTCGTCCTAACGATCACGTTGTGGAAGGGTTTGAGAACACACCATATGGAAGATTTCTTATGGAGAGGTATGATGACATGAACGGTATCGAAAAGCAAAGGATAATAGATGGGTTGAAGCCACTATTGGAACAATTTACCGTTGAAGATGTTTTGGAACCGGTCGAAGGAGAAGAAAGGGGTAGGCAAAGTACCAAGCTTACAAAAAGGAAACAACGGCGAGTCAACTATCTATTGGCAACGGATAGAGATTGATCCGGAGTTGAACTACTCCAAGCTAAGTATGATGCGGAGAGGAAAGAATTGTCGAAGGCGGGGATCGAAGTGGGTGATAGTAATCCAAGTAAGAGAAGTCGTTTAACTAGAGGTGAAGCGTCCTCAAGTCATGCCTTGACACTTGCAACTTCATCAATTCCACAACAACAAAGTTCTTTAGCGAGTAAGGGAAAGGGTATTTTGACGAAGAAAGAGAAGGTGACTTTAGAATCCAAGGGTAAGGTGGCTTTGCCGAAGAAAGAGAAGGTGACTTTAGAATCCAAGGGTAAGGTGGCTTTGCCGAAGAAGAGGAAGGGGAAGGAAGTCGAGTCTTTACCGAAGAGTAAGATAGCAACATGGGGATAGGATGAAGGTATGTTTTTAAACAATATTGCCCCAAATTCCGAATATTTGATTTGGCTACCACCGATCATCCTTGGCCACATTGAAAACATAGAGGATGTCCCAAAAGATGGTAATTGTGGTTTTCACGTTGTGGTGAGGCAATTGGGACCTTTCATTTTGGAGGATAGACACAATGGAGACCAATGTATGTATATTCGCGAGATGATGCTACAAACATTGGAACGCAACCGTGAATTTTACTACTCAATGTTGAGAGACGGGTATAAAGGCGATGAAGGAGTAGAGGAGGAGTATGAGAATTTGAGAAAGCGTCTAATTGGTAGTGAGGAGCTTACAAGTGAATATTGGATGCTCTTTCCCATTTGTGGTTTCCTCATTGCGGAGACATTTAATTGCGCCGTCCACAACTTCTCCTTTGCATTTAGTGAAACTTATGCACCGCCGGGAATTCCTTATGATTTCGTGGGTAGAAGACTATTTATTGCATTTGTTGAAAAGAATCATTTCATCGGCCTAAAGCTCAAGTGGGGTTGTCCATTACCTCCATTGTCGAATGGTGCTTATTGGCACGGTTACAACCCCAACTACTCGGATGATTGGTGTGAGGAATACTCCGTGGAAATGGCGACTTGGAAGGCGCACCTCATGAAGATAAAGGGCGAAACCGTTTTTGTTAATCTAAGTGACAATGAAAAGGTCGAGGAGGAGGTACAAGAAGGCCTTGAAAGATGGAATGACGAGGTTTATATGGCGCGACTAAGAAAGCGTTTGGAAGAAATTGAGGACGAGAGGGACCATGAAGAGGTACCGGATTTGAACATTGGAGTAGAAGAAGACAAGGAAGGGATCCCGGACTTGAACTTCGGACTTGAAGATATGAATTTCGCCTCTCAATGGTGTCGTTGAGATGTACAGAGGTGGTTTCGGCTCAGTAGCCTCTTTTTAGTTATGAGCCGAAATACCTTAAATGCTCACATGCAGGCCATATTCACAGTTTCGGCTCATTTTCCATTATTGTCGGATGAGCCGAGACTGGTTTCGGCAGTCTTTAAACTTTTTGGTACCAAGCCGAAACTGGTATGTAGTTTCGGCTTGGTTCTGTATTATGTTTTGCGGGTCGAATTCTCGAGTTTTTAATTTCAAGTATTTTGTCAGTTTCGACTCAGTCCATATATCTTAATTTATGAGCCGAAAGTATCACTGGTTATTTAAATACCAACTAATCATTCATAAAATCATTGCATTAAATAGATAACCCCATATTGCATCCACCAAAGGGTAATTAACCATAGAAACGGAAAAGAACATGAAGAAACTAACTCAATTCATATATCTTGATACGAGAAAATCCTTGATGAGATGGTAGTGTTGTTCGTACTTGAAGTGTTTCCCTTTCCATTGGTGCCATTCCTTCAAAGTCCTACCAACATTTTCTTCCTCGTTCTCATCTTGAATTTGAGCTCGGACTAGTCTCCCCAAGTGCATGAATTGTTGAACCTTTTTGTGTATTTTGCTCCATCGCGCTGACAACGCATTCACATCTCGCACCACTTTTTGGGGAGTTTTTTCGTTGAAGTTTCGTTGGACATAAAACCATAAACTTGACCAATTCACTCCATAACGAAGCCGTTTGATTTCGTTCGGAGTTGGATACAACAACATAAGATTGCCACAAAGACAATTATCTTCACCCCACGTAAATTTAGGACGGGGTTTAGGCACATCGGGTAGGGAGTCTAGAGGATTCTTGTGTTGTTTTTGAATCTTAGATGAGGAAGAAGTAGAACCGGTAGAAGTTTTGCATCGCTTGACAATTGGGTTACCATAGTGTCTAGGAGGACTAGGATACCATCTCTTAAATGGAGGAGGAGTGAATAGAGGAGGAGATGTAGATGAAGGTTTTTTGTAGTAGTAGTTATCAATTATCTCCTTTCTTATGTTCCTTGTTTTTGGAGGAGAAGAAGAAGATGAAGGAGTTTGAGACATTTTTTGGGGTAGAATAGAGATTATTTGGTTCAAATTGAGTTTGAATTATATAGACAAGAAGCCCCAACGGCTATTTTTTTGAAAATGCAACCGTTACAACTTTACAGATACAGTTTCGGCTAATACGGTTATTTTTTGCGTAAGCCGAAACTCTATCTGTAAAGACAAATACATTCTACATCTGATCAAACATCCACAACGTTAGGTTTAAACATTCAAACAGTACACATCCAAATGATAGAATTCAAGGAACAACTTCAACTAACAAAATAACAATTCAACGATAGAATTCGTTCACCATCATAGGATGTTTAAGTCTAACCATTAAAAGAAGAACACTACCCAAACACATAATAAAACTCAACCAGTGTGGAAAGTTGAGTGAGTTTGTCTGCTGCGGATTAATTCCCAGCTCGGTCCGCCATTGGCCTCAACAAGTGGACGGAGACGTGCAACTTCAGCACAAAGTGTACAACCACAAGGAAAATATTCCACAACCTCGCCAACCCTCTTTCTTTTAAGATTACGAGGTGCTTGCGTTTGCCATTCATCATGATCGACAAATCTTTCAACTTGGGGAGGAAGAAAATCCCGATAATCCCTACGCAGGCCAGGGGAATTTTCTCCACGCAAATGTCGTGGTCGTGGAAGAGGAGGATCAATGTGTTCATCCCTTTGACGTCGTGTTTCAATCACGCGTGGATCATCCTCGCGAATTGGTGGTGGGTTTTCATGATAAATCTCTGAGGCAAATGGAATTGATGGATACCTCTGAATTGGCGGATCAATGAGTTCATTCTTTTCACGGCTTGGCTCAAGCACAAGCGGATCATCCTCGCGAATTGTTGGTGGGGGAGGTCGATCAATGAGTTCATTTATTTGACGCCGTGTCTCAATCACAAGTGGATCATCCTCGCGAATTGGTGGTGGGGGAGGTTGATATACCAAAAGTGCAAGGGAATCGCTGTTGCAAACATCAAATACAAGTAAGACAGGATCAGTTTCTGCTCTTACGACAATAAAAACAACTGAGCCGAAACTTATCCATACACGTGGTACCAATAAAGTAAACAAGTTTCGGCACTCCAAAGGGGAAAATGGCAGGGCCGAAACTCATCCATACACGTGGATTTCGTACCAATAAAGTAAACAAGTTTCGGCTCTCAAAAGGGGAAAATGTCAGAGCCGAAACTTATCCATACACGTGGATTTCGTACCAATAAAGTAGACTAGTTTCGGCTCTCAAAAGGGTAAAATGTCAGAGCCGAAACTTATCCATACACGTGGATTTCGTACGTACAATAAAGTAGACAAGTTTCGGCTCTCAAAAGGGTAAAATGTCAGAGCCGAATCTTATCCATACACGTGGATTTCGTACGTACAATAAAGTATACTAGTTTCGGCTCTCAAAAAGGGAAAATGTCAGAGCCGAAACTTATCCATACACGTGGATTTCGTACGTACAATAAAGTATACTAGTTTCGGCTCTCAAAAAGGGAAAATGTCAGAGCCGAAATAGTCTCGGCTCTCAAATTTGGAAAACCAGGTGAGCCGAAATGTTCTTGTCTGGAACTAATAATTGAGGATTATAGTGTTTCGGCTCAATTTTGTTTAACACATTTCTGGGCCGAAAATTTTTCTGGGCACGTAAAAGATGCATAAAAATCTCGTCTTTAACCTTGTATATCAATCAAACACACAAATAAGTTGATGGGTATCTGTATAATACCTTCCTTGACACCTTCCAAGTTGTTCTTGTTGCGATTGGACTTCGTTCGGGGGGGTTGATTCTTCCGGTTGAGCTCCAACGTTTTCAACAACTTCAATTTGGGGATTGCTAAGAACACTTCCCATTCTAAGGTTTTGATTCAGTGATGATTCGATTGTTGCAACTAGGTTTGATTGCTACTAGTGATGATTCGATTCGTTTTAATTCGATTTTAAAGTTTAGTTTTTTTTTTAGTGAGTGAGTGAGTGAGGAGTAGTAGAGGAGAAGATGAGGAGAGAGAGTGAAAAATTTAAAATGAAAACTAATCTTGGATTATCTATATATTAGGATTCTAATTACTCTAGGGATATTTAGGTAATCTCGCACATTTTAAAGGTAACTTAGACTTTTCTCGCTATTTTGTTTTATGCTGGGATGCAAATAAAGATTTCGGTAGGTCCAAAATGACGGTTCTACCTTTGGACGAGTCATTTTCATTCTAGAAGCTTTCAAAGAGATATGAAAAACCGACCACATTTGGACGCGTGCATTGACGTGGACGCATCCTAAACACTTGGACGCTTCTAGACAATCAAGCTTTTAAAACAACCATGCTTCCAGCCCGCCCACTCAATTGATATCCCTCTTTAGTCCAAAATAGGGTCATCCAGCCCATTTTAGCCCACTCCTTAATAAAAATAATTTTTTAAATATTAATCCACCGCGTAAATTATTAGTGCTTAATTTTGTGATTAAAATTAAAAAAATATAATTAGTAGTTAATGGTTGAGTTAAAATTAATTATTAGTGTTAATGATTAGTTTTGCCAGAATGAAGAACCGTTCGGCTGATTCGAAAATGTATCGTATCAGCCGAACCATGAGTCTGACAAACCTGAAATTTTGTTGTCTAATTCGATTGTCTCGTATGTTTCACTTATAAGCTGAACTATGTTTCGGCTCATAACTTAAATTACAAAATCAGTTGAACCATGTTTCGGCACATAACCTTAAAGTAAGAAATCAGCCGAACCGATTTTGTTCTTCAGTTTGGCTCATTCGAGAAAAACACAAAGAGCCGAACTGAGCAAATTATGAGACGAACCGACCAAATTATGAGCCGAACCTAAGATTAAGGATGGCTCGGCTCAGTCGTGTAATCAAAGTATTAAGCCGAACTTGTTTCTTGATCAGAATATATTCAAATCTTCAATTCAGAATACACTGCAACAATTGATAACATTTCATTGCAACTAATTTTCAAGTGCATTATCGAAATTCATTCAATATAGTATGAAATTCTGACTTTAACCCATAATAAATTCCAGTGCATTTCATGACTTCAACCTGGAATAAATTCTGGAACTTAAGTGCCCAATTCATAACTCTTGAAAATGAGAAGCAGTAAACTTGTTGTCACGAACAACATATCAGTACCAAAATCAGCAACAATATACCTGTAACGAAGCATTTCCATAACAACTTTGATTCAAACTCGGAACTTACTATAAACTCTAATTACAAGCCCATGGGCACTACGAACTTCTTCACCACTATAAAATCAACAAAAACACCCAGTAATAACTCAAAGGGCAGCTAAAATTCAGATCGGTATCATCATAATCACTTTCATTATGAACTGCATAAAAATTAAGTCACAAACAACAACAACTTAGTACCAAATTCAATAACAATAATTGTTAGAGCATAGCTCGGTTGAACCCATTGGCGTTGCTACCTCAAGTCAGTTGTCAAGTTTAGTTGACAAAAACTTAATCCTTGATTATGTCTACAATATCAGTTCGGACTAAGATAGGTTAGGTATTTGACGAATACCATTGAAGATGAAGACCGGAGCTTACACACTTGATAATTGATATATTCATTGTCCTCATCCAAAGGTTAGAAAGGTTTTCCATTTGGTTTCGTATTTACCATTCTATCAATAAATAGTCTATGATATTGTTTATAGTGATCTCGAAGGATCAAAGACTAGTTCTCTTAGCATTTAGATCACTAAGTGACAATGCCTAAGTATAATGTGGGAATAGAGGTAGTCCTTGAATTACACCTAAACATCGTACGCATTCATATGCTAGAAGGAAAATTCCTGAACTCAGCACTTTTTCTTGAACGCGTTTATATACGAGTTTAAAAACTCCCGAACTCCGAGAAACTGGACATGAACGAGTTCATATAAGCCATGCTTAAAACTTCTAAATAGAGATTTTCCCTTTTCTGGATGGATTTTCGAACTCGTTCACAATAAGCCTCATTGAGCTATTTTCCACAATGGTCTTTATGTTCGTGTATTCTTACAT
>JAJJMA010050534.1:0-10212 GCA_023529015.1 Papaver nudicaule | reverse complement strand
AGATATCTTTAACACTTCAGAAACTTTGTAATTCTTTTTGGTATGCAGTAGGTAGGATAACCTGAAAAACATGGGTATTCGAGTTGGTCAATTGACAGTGAAACAAAAGGTCTAGAAAGCGTAAATCACATTTAAAGGTAGACTAATAAGCTCTAGTACTGATGGGGTCATGACGAATCTACCACCTTAGCAAATCATACTATGGTTCAATGTATGCCAGCCATTTATACTCTATATAAAGAGCAAGCAGTTTCCACAGATTCACATTTAAAGGTAAACTGTTTTGCAATTGTATGACCTAAGTCATAACAGAACCTAAAAACAATGCTCACGTTAGCGAAAAACAATTAGCACTAACAACGAAAAAACATGAAAGCAAACTCTAAATTGCAAGTGAGCACCAACAAACAACACCCCTGAACTTGTAGTAAAACTCTCCATCAAGACTTTATATCTTGATAACACTTTGGATTTATCTCTCTTAACCAGTCACACATATAGAACTCGTAGACACCAGATCGACCAAGAGCTGGTTTATAAGATGGTGTTGTTTCATGCACATCGAATATAGCGCCTCTAAGGAACAATTCAATCTAATTGCATAAAGATTGGATCCATTTCAACATAATTAATTATCACACAGAATTGGTATCACATACTATGAGCTCTATTGTGTTTATTCAATTCAAGTTTTCAAATCTAGTATGTCGATTACAAGTATGGATTAAACTTGAAACAGGACAAGAAATAATGAATATCTCACCTCTTACAAGTACGGATTACAAGTACCCCATTGGTACCACCACAATCATTGCCATCATCATCGAATTCGTTTTTTGGTTTATCTTCACCACCACCAACACGCCTACCACAACCACCACCACCGTCAACAGGTACATATTTGTTTTCACCTTCACCTCTAGAAACACCGTCGCCGCCACCGACGTCTCTGAATCTAAAAATCAATTAAAAAAATTAACATAATCTGATTTACAATTTCTTCATGTTCCTTCATAATCTATATATATTAAATTGAAATAAATTAACATTAAACGAAATCAAAATCAAAATACTAAAGTTAGATTTGTTAACAAGAATCAGTATATATTTGTTTACCTTTGGTTTCTTGCAGATAATTGAAATAGATTCGTCGAGATCTAGTTGCTTTTTAGATTTATTTGTTTAGTTGAAGTTATATATCTTCTCACAATATCACCTCATATATGACGGTGGTGGTTGTGGTGGTGGTGACGGTGGAGATGTTGCTGGTGATGGCGACGGGGGAGATGGCGATGGATAAAACATGAGAGGAATAAGAGAGAGTATCTTTAGATCTGTAAATGAAGAAGAAGCTACACGGATATAATATATGGGCATTTACGGAATTATGAAGAGAATCGGTTTTGGTGGACTTAATTTTTAACCTTGTAAAGGGCAATTGTGTAGGCCCCTCAAAAGCAGGGGCTTTTATTCAATTTTCTCTTTAATATATGTGTTTGATTTCTTCGTTAGTACTAACATCACTACACCACCTTCCTTGTCCATCTGTTATGCATCACATGCGACATTATCGTCAAAAAGGAATTTCTTCAAATGTTGCCCTTTTATCAATTCGTTTGTGGAAAAATACTTTCCCATAAATGTGGATTGCGGGGTAGGTGGGACAAACGCTTTCTCTGTCCTCCTAATACTAAGCCTGATATGGCGGCAAACTTTTGCTTTCCAAAACATATTTCCGTATCAAAAATTCTAAACCACATTTCTCCATCTTCGGTTCTTTCTAGTTCTGTCTTAATAAGCTCACTAATTATGAAATAAATGTGGCCAACACCAGTTTTGATCATTTGGAATGTCAAGTAGATGCCCGAGCACAATTGAATAGAACACAAATTTCTCAGCTTTGGACAATTGACCATTTAGTTCTCGTATTTGCTGATAGCTGGAATAGTCGCTTATATGGCCGCATTCTCCCCGTTAAGCGTCGGGAACACACAAAGAAAAATCAAAGTTGATAAAGAAGAAACCAAGAATCAGGAACATTACATTGAACTCTAGGCAATAGGTCTGTTTCTTGTAGAAAACTTACTTGGAAAAATAAAACAAAAACAAAGAGATAAACATCATTAAGCTAGACCAGAAAGACGTAAATGAAAAATCTCACCCTAGTTGTAATTCCTATCTTGCTTTTGTTTTCCCATCCTTTGCTTCTTGTTTAATTCGCTTCTGATACAGAAGAAGATCAACTCTCAGTTTCTAATACCTATTCTCTAGACAATGAAACTAATATATAAACTCCGTAAGAAATAAAGAAAGAAGGAAATTAATATGTAAATTGAGAATCTCACCCTGCTGAATTTTGTTCAAGCTCCCCATCTTGCTTTCTCTTTCTTCCCATCCCCATCTTGCTTAATTCGCTTCACAAAAAAACTGAAATAAAAAGAGAACATAAGGAATTGGAAACTGAATGTAGTAGACCTATGTATTTATTCCTATCAAGAAAAACTATTACACCCGGAGAAATCTCATTATCAAAATCAAGAAACCCCAATTTGACAAACAAACTAAAAGTACTACAACCATATTTCACAGCACTAAGACCCATGCCTACTACAACATATCATCATCACTCAATTCAAACCTTGTTGTCCCCTAGTAGTCTATAAACTACCAGTTCACTTCACCAACAATTCAGAACATACGATACATCATTTTGTAGAAACTAATAAAATTAACAAATCCAAGTATTTTTGAATGCAACACTAACCTAAAATAGAGAAGAAGATGAAAACCTAATCGAAATGAAGAGACCGGAGAGACTGTTGATGGTTTCCGCCTGGAGAGACTGGAAAGATGAAAACCTGGAGAAGAAAAAGGTTCGACGTTTTTGGTGTAGTAGAGATGGTTAGATGCAGGGACGGACCTAACAGAGGGCTAAGTCTGGCTGGAGCCTGTCCCAAAATTTAACAAAAATAAATAAATATGTAGTAATGTATTTGGGAAGTTTTCACATTAGCCCACAAGTATACATTGTTTAGCCCATGTAAATGTTACTGAGTTTTCAGTCCATATAGTTTAGCCCATATCATGCGAGCATTATAAACTTGTGTAAACTGTATAATTAATCTTCCAATCTTTCTAATTGTATAATTATCTTCCATTTTTTTTTCCAATTATTATAATTTTTTTCTCCAAGAATACCGTGTTGCTAACTTTTTATTATCATTTTAATTTTTATTTGTATTATAATATTAGTATCTATACAACCCATTCTGAAAAATTTGCCACGGCCTTCGGCCGCGTTATGAAATTCTAGACCTACCCAAAAATAATCCTGGGTCCGTCCATGGTTAGATGGTTGGTTAGCTAGTTGAGGTGACTAGGACAATGACTAGGGTGAGATCCATTGTCCACCCCAATAATGGCAGTCCGGTAAATAACTAGTAACCTATGACTATTTGTTAAGAGCTAATCAGTAAAGGTAGTTTTGGAAGTGATTATGAGAAGGACTACATTTGGCAAATTCTTGAATTCTGTTTTGACTTCATCAGCGGGAAATTCTTGAATTCGGACGAGACAGATTATGAATTAGCTACAAGGGAAAGATCATGATGATTTCTAAACCAAGCAGTAGAAGTCAGGATAATTTTGATTCACTAAAGGCCTTTTACTAAGATGCGACGCATTGCTCACAATGTTATTTTTACAGACTATATGATGTAGCCAATTTCACTGTCACTGGGCAAAAGATCGAGGAAATTGATCATATGGACCTGGCCGCTTGCGGCCAGGTCCTACCGGACAGCAAAACTTCAAAATTTATTAAAAAGACAAGACGACACGTCATTCTTTTAAGACATTTGTGCCCCCATTTGTTTCTATACACAGTTTCTTCTTCTTCCTCTTTCTCCTTCGACTAATAGCTTCTTCCCCATCTCCACCAAAACACTACCACCTCCATTAACATCAATATCACCACCACAAAAACCAGCACCATCATTGATTAATCCACCACCACCACCATTAAAACACCGTCATCGATTATGCACCACCACCGCCGACAACTAAACCACCAACAAATAACGACACCATCAACAACGACACCAACGACACCATCGAAGCAGCATCAACACCACCACCACAAAAATCAGCGAGATATCTCTTCCTCCGCCATCTCCAACACTGTCATCTCTTCCTCCGCCATCTCCAACATCGTGATATCTCTTCCTCCACCACCACCACCGTCATCACTTCCTCCCGATTGAAATTGTTAATCACCATTACCAACACCAGCGATATATGTTCAATAAAAAGGTAGGAGTATTCGATCAATTGCTTGATTTGTTAATTGTTTGCCCTAGATTTTAATTTTGGGTTTGAAATTGATTTTACCCCTAATTTTAACATTGGCACCACTTGTACCTGGGTATTATCAGTGTTGACCGCAATTTTACCTGAAATTGTTTGCCCTAGATTAATTTTTGGTTGGAAATTGATTTTAACCATATTTCTAGCATCGACACCACTTGTACCTGGGTATTATCAGTGTTTACAGCACCTGTACCTGAGTTATATCAGTGTTGTTGTTTTTGATGGATTCTTCTTGCTTTGTCAATGATGTAACCAATGATGTAACCACTGATACCTGGGTACTATCAGTGTTGACACCACTTGTACCTGGGTTGTATCAGTGTTTTATGATGTTTTTTTGCTTCTTCTTCTTCTTCTTCTTCTTCTTCTTCTTCTTCTTTATCAATGATGTAACCACTGGTACCTGAGTATTATCAGTGTAGTTGGTGGTGGATGGTGCTGGTGGTGGTCGGAAGTTATAGTTGGTAACGGTGAGTGGTGGTGGTGCTGGTTGGAAATGGTGGTGGTAGTGGTGGTCGAAAATATAGTGGTGGTGGTGGTCGGAAGTTATAGTTGATAACGGTGGATGACGGCGGTGGTGGTGGTGCTAGTTGAAAATGAGGTGGTGATGGTCGTTTGTAATGGTAGATAGTGGTAGTGGTGAGTTATTGGTTGGAAATGGAATGATGATGATGGTCGGAAGTTATAGTTGGTAACGGAGGTGGCGGCGGTGGTAGTTGGAAATGGTGGTGGTAGTGGAAATAGAGTGGTGGTGGTGGTCGGAAGTTATAGTTGGTAACGGTGGATGACGGCGGTGGTGGTGGTGCTAGTTGAAAATGAGGTGGATAGTGGTGGTGGTGAGTTATTGGTTGGAAATGGAATGATGGTGGTGGTCGGAAGTTGTAGTTGGTAACGGAGGTGGCGGTGGTGGTGGTGGTGCTTGTTGGAAATGAGGTGGTGATGGTCGTTTGCTATTATTTGTAATGGTAGATGGTGGTGGTGGTGAGGTATTGGTTTAAGGGCATTCTAGGTAAATCCATATATAAAGCTGACTGTACATGTCTTTTAAAATAATAATGTAAAGCATCTTTTTAGAATATGTCTATGGAAAAAGTATCTTTTTATTTGATGTCTTTTAAAATAATATCTAACTTTGGATGTCTTATAGATAAAGATATAGATCCTTTGCCAGCCTTCAAGAGAGAAATATACAACAATTCATTCCATGTATCCGGTACACCAGGCAAGCACCAATGACCGCAGTCCTGTTTCATTCCGTCTTTAGCAATCGTCCCGTTATAAAACCTCGTATACAGTGCAGGATGTGCGTCCGCTCGGTAATAAGTTTGTTTAGTAACATTCAGATATATAACAGGTGTTTTCATTCGGCGTATCGTTTCTTCTAGTATTTTCACCCGTGGAGGATTCTTCTCTCGGTACGTTTCGTTGCTCATGATTGGTGCCGCTTCTCTGCTGCAATTTCCACCTCTTCTGGACGAGACAAATACGAAGTGAGTACGGATACACACTATTAAAGCAATTAAGAACAATTGTAAATGAAATTGTCGTCACTTACTGAAAATGACTAACTGAATGGCCTCTAAATACAACTTGAGTTTTGTCAGAGTTGATGTTCTCGTCAACCCATCGCCTCCAAGTAGTCAGAGCTTTCTTATATGCTTTTCTAAGTTCCATTTTCGGGTACAAATAATCGCCTTCTTGGAAATAGTTTGTCCTGCAATTTTGATATACATAGAGTTTTATCATCAAAAAGAAGAAAAAATTAAGATGTTCTTTCCTATTCGTTCTTCCGTGGCTTTACTCACCTGTTATGAACTTTATTTCTAACCCACCAATGCCATGAATCAAATATTACAACATCAGCGTCACGATAGAATGTGGATGCACGCGGGTCAATCATATCTAATCTCATCGTCTGCTCCGGTACCTGTTTTAGTATACTTTCCTCCTGCATTCGACGATTGCTGGCTTGTGTTTCATAAACTAGAAAAGGAGACCACACGAATCCTATGGTGCAGTTGTAGTCCTAATAAGAAGATGATATAAACAATTAGAAAGTGGAACCTATGCACACAACTTAACTCATACAAAGTTAATTGAGCAGAACTTGCCTCATATCTCACTGACATTTGTTCTCTAATGTTGTTTCCAAGCCAGAAAACTTGGCTCTTGTCTGGAACGGCATTCCAGAGGATACATGCTAAAGATTCGAACATGTTTCTGTTCAGAGAATCCCCTGCAAATGCAACTCTTTTTCCTCTCAACCTCTCGAGAAAATCAGTCGCATTAAGAATGCTGCAAGAAACGAAAAACAATCACAAAATGTTTAGGAAACGAGACCTATGACTTACAGTATTGAACAGATTATACATACATACCTGGGAACATTATTAGTATTGCACCCTGCATTCGTTGGGTGCGACTGCCATTTCCATTGCCATTTTAGATATGCATCGTCAGGCTTCCCATTCTTGTAACAATCGAAGTTACTTGGTACTTCGATGAAAGGACATGAACCAGGAAGATAATATGGTTTTCGATCGTTAACACTTACCCATTCACCTTCAAAAATATTGCAATCACCATGAATAGTACTAGTACTAGTATCACAAGGCAACCGTGAAAAGGAGAATTTGGTGTAAAGTCTCTTGAGATTGTTTTTAAGCAAGGGAGTTATAATGGACGATGGAGAAAGAACCGGGAACCAGAAGACTAAAGCTGCAAAAAGGAGTATTGAAGCTCCAAAGATGACAGCAAATCCAGAAACTATCAATGATCCCTTTCTCCTTGAGCGCAGGTGACAAAACCTCTCCATTCAAACAATATCAAATTTCAATCCGGAAAAACATGCTACGAGAGAAGTCTAGAACTAGTATAAGAAACAAGGCTAGAGAATAGTTCTCCAACGAGAATCTTGTATTCCAAGTAGGCACTCAGCAGTCAGCGGTCTTCTTGCGCATCAGTAAATGCAACATCAATTGGATGCCAAAAGAGAGATATTTTAATCAGGTATGTCAGTAATTAATTTGTACTTATGATATCCCTGTTTCTTTTGCCTAGTTAATAATCCAAAAGTCAAATCACATCTCCCCAACAAATTAGAAATAAGTTGCACACATTACGTCTGACTCACATCTGTTAGGCCGGTTCCTATGAAACCTTGGAAAAGAGGGGTTTGTCATCCTAGGTGGACTAGCAAACCCAAAACATTACTGTGGGGAACGATGAAAATTCCATCGGTCAATGGTTTTCCATCGGAGTCGATCAAGGTATATAGTATCTTGCTATTTACTTCACAATTTTCTTAAAATGATACGAATCCCATTAATGAATCGTTTTTTCCTATGAATCTTGCTTTTTGACTTTTAGTCAACGATACATGACTTTTTTGGAACAAATTACATACTTGGTTAAATTACATCTAACTTTCAGAAACATAAGAAAGGAACACAAGGCCTTCTAGATTAGTTAGTGCACTTTGAACCACTTGACCACGCTCTACATTTTTTATTATATCAAACTTATTTGATATTTAATAGGGACTAAAATGAGTTATATGTTAAGTTATATTTTGAAATTATTGCAACTTTATAACTTACTAACGCATTGAAGACAAAATTTTAAGAAATACATATGATATTTGTTTAATGTTACAAAATACAATATATTTATAGGCACACTTATGATTCAAAAATCTACCATGAATCTTCGATTCACGTTTCAATATACGATTCGATTCTTAAAAATGAAAAATGATTCATATTACGATTCACGATTTAACAACCTTGGTGTCGATGAAAAAAACATCGGTCGGTCTTATTTCAATCGGCACCGATAGAAAAAGGATCGACCGGTGGAATTTTCATCGGTATCCAACGGCTAAATTTCAAACGATGGTTTTTCCATCGGCTATAAATTGAGGTAATTTTTTATTCAAAATTCACACCAATAGTTTTCACTATTTTCGTACTTTCTTCTGCTCTTTTCTTACTCTTTTCTACACTTTTTTTTTTACTCTCCTTCTACTCTAAAATGGGAGAAGTTGCTAATTTTCTTGATTGGTCTGGAGTTGTATAAGAGAAGCTATTGTTAGCAAACTTTGCAAGAGATACAAAAAAAAATAGAGGATTCAAAAATACAGAGAAAAATTCAAGTTGGAAATTAGCGAGGTGAAGCTTCCAGCCAGAAGGCAAAGAAGGGTTCAAGCAAAAGGCAAAGAAAATTTGAAAATTCAAGCAAAATCCAAAGAAAATTTGAAAATTCAAGCAAAAGGCAAAGAATTCTCGTGCATTTTCTTGTAAGCAAATATAGCTTCTTTACAAGAACCTTTATCGCTAAAACCATCTAACCAAAATATTCCAAATGAAAACATCTCTGTCTCTAAGAGGAATTTCTTCAAACAGGTTACGAGCATAAAACATGTTTTGTGATAAGATTGCAAGCTAGTGTGATTAATTTAGTCACCAATATTAGATTCTTTGACCCAGTTGTTAGAATTCTTCCATGGATTTTTAATAAGGTTTTCAGAGATGAACATGATTTGAAAAGGTAGTTATATGAAACTTGGTGGTAGTTGCTACAAAACATTCAGGTAGTTATAGAGATTGGACACAACACGGGACATGTTTTGCCGTGTGAAAAAATATTGTGGGGGCGGCACATGATATGCCATCTAGTGTTGATCCTACCCTAACAATGGGTGGGCCCTCATCTTAATCCATGAGTTGGGAGCTCACTGATTACAAGAATTTTTCAAAATAAGATGTTATAATTTTGTAAATTACAGAAAAAATAGGATTGAAGATAGTTTTTGGAAAATTTCTTCGTCGACGACAATGTTAAAAAGTCATTGTAAGAATGACTTGACAGGCGATCGATAGACATCTTCTAATAGATCCTCTAATTTTAGAGGATCTGAACTACGAGTATAAAAGATACTATTTATGAGTAAAAGATAAAAATAATTATTATTTCTATCAAAAATAAAATAAAAAATAAAAACAAAATATTAACTAATAATGTATATATTTAGAAGTAAAAGGTAAAAGTAGTTACTATTTTATCCAAACCCATAGAAAAAATATCAAAAAAAATATATTTTAAATTCAAAAAGCAAAATATTATCAACGTTATCTACCATATGGACACCCAGACAAATTTAAAAACTTCTAGTTGAAGATTGATTTTTTCTAAGTGTCCAAGAAAATAAGGAGTTTTGTCCAAATTTTCCTCACGCCATGTCTTCCGACCAGATCCACATAGGAACCATACCAAGTTTTCGTTGGAGTTGCTCTAAGAGCCTCTGTTTGTTGTTTCTTTTTCTCGGGGAAATTAATTACAATTTCTGCAATGGATATATTCGTTGCACATGAAAAATCAAAGTGTTTCTAAATACAAGATCTGGTGTACCACATTTTAAACAAATAACTAAAACATACATTATGCGACTTCACAAACTCAAATTTTCACATTCTTCGACTTCATACGAATCATGTTTGAGCATTGGTCTTTTCCTCCATTCATTTTAAGTATCTTCCCTACTATACGTTATTTAATAAATTTTGCATGCTTTTTCACGACATTCAAATTTTTGTTGTCGGTTTGATTATTTCCTTGGCTTTTATGCTTATTTCTTGGTTGTTGCTTATTTTCAATCTTCTTGTACCCCTCATATATTTTGTTAACAATCTTATCCATTTTTTTCCCAGTGAAATCAAGCTCGGTCGCGTCTTCAAGTAACATTGAAGCAAAATCTAGTGTAGTTGTACCTTTGTGAAGTACTTGAGAGTTTCTTCTCCATTGCAATTGTTAGGGCATTGTCCGGTCAAACCCACTAGCGTTGGT
>JAJJMA010050531.1:912-10954 GCA_023529015.1 Papaver nudicaule | reverse complement strand
CTTGACTGAATTCTTGGTCTTCTTTGCTTCTGTTGTGAGCTGCAGGTTAGTTTGGATGGCTATGTCTTCTTTGTTGGTGATTTCCAGCAACTGTCTTGCTTGGCCTCAGACTTGGGGTTTTCAATATATGGATATGGGCTCTCTCCTTTCTTTCATAATTTGATGTTGCGTACGCTCTCCTTCAACATTTCGATTATTCCTTCAAATCCTGCAGTTGAAGTGTATCAGCTGCAGCTGGATGATGTTGGGGGAACTTTCCTCTGGTTGGCGCTTCTATGGGATCAAGGCCCCTGTCACTGAAGCCCTCGAGGTAAAGCTCTAGTACTGTTCATGTATTGATATGTTTCATAGGGGTGAGCATGGACCGGATTGGGCCGATTTTTGTCGCATCCGGCCCGTACCCAATATTTGGCGGATTTTGGATTCCACATCCGCACCCAATCTATCAACCGGCGGATTTGCATCCAACGGATGCGCGGATGCGCGGATTGGGTGCGGATGATCCACTGATTCTTACAAAGTTAAAATTTATTATAAGAAGATAGCATTGTGCAAAACATGTAAACTGCCGAAACAACCTACATACATATATAATAAGGTATCCCAAATTCTTGTACAACATCACAACTCATATACAAAAAAGTGACAATGAAACATAAACAACAGCTCCAAAAAACATGTTTTACAACTACCCAATCTAAATGTGCAAAAGTTTTAGAAGTCTAAAGCCTATTGTTAGTACTATGTGTCGTATATACCACACCAAAAAAAAAAAAAAAAAAGATGTCAATTCAAAGTGATTACTTCTTCTTCATCCTTGAGCACTTCCAACGCGTTTGCAATCCAGAGAATGAGGACAAATAAATAAATTAATCACTGATATAGTATATCTAATAATCCTTGAGTTTTTATTAAATTTCCCTAAATAACCTTAACCTTAGTGGGTGCGGATGTCCATATGGACTTTTGACCACTCCAACCGCAACCGACCCTATATTCAGTGGTTTCTAGAAACATCATCCACGTCCGGCCCATCTTTTGGCGGACTGGACACCCAACCCGCAAAAAACCGTTGGGCCGGATTGGGCCGGCGGTTTTTGGGTCTTTTGCTCACCCCTATGTTTCAAGGTTCATTTCTTCCATTTTCTGAGCTATGCACCAAGCTTCTGTACCTATTCATGTTTTTGTGTCTGGCTACTGTTCAGTCAGCTTACCGCCAAGCCCAAGCCCAAACACATGGACCAATTCAAGCGTGAAGTTGAAGGCCCATTAATGTCTTCTTCTTCTCCTTGCCATCTAAGATCCTTCATTTTTCTTTTCTTTTCTAGGTTTTTTCTTCTTTTCTGCTCTCTGTGTCTCTCCAAAAGGGAAAAAAAAATAACATTTTTGGTAAGGAAATCATGGAGTTTAATGGGTTCTTCATCTTCTTCTTCTTCTTCAATTCAAACAATGAATGCTTTTGATGAGTTCAATGGGATTCACTTCATTTGTTTCAAAGTAATAGTAACAATGTAATTGGAAGAGGATTTCATGTCTCAACTCCTTTACAAATCAAGTCTTCTCCTACTGGTAAGATAAATTCCATCAATTAATTATTTCTCCCATTTCCTTTCAGCTTTAATTATGAGGAGTCATGAAGATAGTAAATGTTGCTTAGATTGACTGCATATATAAAGACTTAGGGCATATAGGTTTCCCTTTTAACTGAATAGTATCAATGATGAGCTTGACTATGATGGCACACTGTTAAATTTGAGTGTCGAAAATTGAAATAGAAACAACTTAGAAATTTAGCTCATTGTTCTAATTTAGGGGTTGAATTGTTTGTTTCTATGCTGCTCATTTGCCGTGTCTGAACTTCTAAAATATTGTAAATTTGGTTTCTTTTCATTGAGTGATTGCTGGTCCTTACTAAATTAGCGTATTATCCAGGTTCCGAACAACTATTGATTTGCAAAATTAAGAAGCTTTACTTTACATTTGGTGAAATAGAATTTAAATTGCATAAAGGAACAAACTTTAATACATAGTTATTGCATGTAAACGCTTTTGTAAGTTCTAGTGAGCATCTGTTGGAGCTAGGCTTGTCTCTTGATTGCAGACAGTGTACTGTATAGTCAGATTTCACTGTTCTCAGGACTATGAGCACAGAACTGTGAGATAATATTTAATTTTTGTGAATTGAAAGATGGAAGATGGGGGAATTTTGTATTTTTTCAGTCTTTGTATCCTAAGTTGTTATTAGTTTTTGATCCAGAGCCGATAATTCCATTACCATGCTGGGGGATGAATCTACTTTATCCTTTTCAACATTTTAGCCACAGATTGTTTATCATGTAGGAACATGTTACAAGTCTCATTTTGTTGGTTGATGTTAGGCAGTGGATATTTTTATAGCACATATAAGTTTCTTCTTCTTGTTACATAACCGAAGAATAATACTGTAAGGTGTGCGATGAAAGACTGAAGTTGATAGCCTAAAGGCTCGCCCTCAAATTGATTTCTTCTCCATTTGCACTGAGGATGTTCTCCCTGCATAACCTTAGGTCATTTTAAAAAGTAATAACTGTAGTCATATCATGAAGTAGTTGTGAGAAATAAATTCTGAAATGGACATCTTATTTCTTGAATGGAGGTCATGCCGCTAATTTGACCCTTTATTTGGTCAGGGTGTTAAATGCAAGCGAGTATCAAGGTGCGTTACTTCTGGGGGTCTCTAAGCAGTTTACCTTCAACAACTATCATGCTTGCAAAGTGGTAATTTGTCTAATTTTCTGTTCAAAATTGAAATTCTGTATTATATGCTTTATGGCGATTTTCAATTTTTAGTAATGTTAACCAGATCTGCTGACATATTTTTTGTTCTACACCATCTTGCCCAGATATTTTGTTATTCTACCAATTGGATGCAGAAAAAGAGGAGGTGCTAGCTGAGGAGAAACATATCGAAATCGCAAGCCTGATGAAAGAAGCAAAATTGTAGGCTGACACTATCCATGCGAGAATTGTCCCAGATGTTGCTAGTATGTTCAACACTTTTTGAGAAAAATAGAAGCATCCTCAAGGTTTTTACTTACCAATCTACTCTTGCCAATCATACCACTAATAACATTATAAGCCTAACAAATAACACTCTCTATTCCTTTTTCTGTCTCTAGGAAATGCTCTATTGTGCCAAGGATCAGATAGTGCTTTGATCCACAACCTTTGGTGATCAGTTTATCAATCTTTTCAGCCATGACATGGGGAACTCATCATGTCCTAAGGTGCTAACGTTCTCCTACATTTAGATTAGTTTATAGAAATCAGCTTATTGGAAACATTGACGCAGTCACGCAGTGTTCGTTTGTAAGAGCCTAATTTGTATGGTCCCTTTATTTAATTTGTAGGTGGAGAAATTTTTTGAACCTGGAAATCAATATGTCACAACTGCAAAAGTGATTGTCCAGGTATCCTTAGCGTTGCTTCTATTTAAGCACTGAGATTTTCAAGTTTTAGAAGTTCTATATCTCCATCAAACTCTTCTTGTCAGAAACTAAGATGTACCCCTTCATTGTTCTATATCTACATCAAACTCTTCTTGTCAGAAGTTACTCCCGGATTTTTCACTTAGTTGGTACTGTTAACTCAATAGGAAAATTTCTCTGCTTCAAAGCCTATCAATAGAAAATGTTTAGGAAGGTGCAAAGCACCAGTAGCATAAACTTGTCCCAACAAAACAAAAGCGGGTAGTTATTAGTTACACATACAGGACATAGAATTATTAATTGAATGAAATTCAAGATTCATCAAAGAGGCTAATTTGATGAAGCTCACCTTTCTCGGATGTGATTTGAAGCTCGTTCATTGCTTACTAGTTGTGCAGATTTCCCTGTTTGAAGGGCATTCATTGACAAAGCTGATGTTGCGTTCCGTTAGCTATAGCAATGCTTAATTGCAGTACTACTGGTTAAGAGACTAAGATTCCACCTAACATATTTTATTTTGAATGTATAATTGCTTCATAGAGTGTTCCTTAAGTCTAAAATTTGACGCCCTAGATTAAGCCCAGCGAAGAGACAAGCAAGCTAGTGGTAAGCCAAACATGGAGGCAGATTCAATGTAAACGGAAGTTGGAATGAGATAAGTCAAGTGGTAAATATTCACAGTAAAGAGGAAAATTGGACAAGTCTTATACACACTGGAGTGGTTATATATTCCAGATTAAACCAGGAATAAAAACTTAATATTCTCTTTGTCCCTCACAGAAAATTTGTACCAGAGTATCCTACTTTTAGCAGGTCGTCTATTGTTGCTTGATCTTATCATCATTTGAGTAAAACCCCTTATACTGTTTTTTGCCGTTTCAGGCAGAGCATGGTCCTGACAGTCAGATTGTGCTTGTTATTGCTAGAGATAGTGTGGATGTGGAGGCCATCCAGAGGGAAATCGAAATGCAATGTGAGAGTCTCCCTAGGTGAGTTTTTGCTTCAAAAGCACTTTCCCACTGTTTCACTGTGTTTGTTTGTGATATGGTTGAGGTAAGCATTTATTATCAGCTCGTTTAATTTAGATCCTAACACTACGCTTAAATAGAACAACTGAAGACATGATATTCATCTTAGAGTATAGCCAAGTAATGGATCTGTTGTTGTATTAGATATGAGATTTGCATTTTTCAATATACATGTTATTTTAGGACTAAAATCTCTGTTATAAAAACCTCCGGGCCATCTCCTTTTCAAATTTGTCTGCCCCTGAGCATCTGATGATGAATGTTACAGATGCAGGTAACTGGGAGGAATTCATTGAAAATGTTATAAATTGGTATTTGAGTTTTTCGTTACTCCTATCTTTGCATGCAAAACTTGTCTTAGCAGTCAGACTTAGAAAGCCTAAGCTGCAGCTTATGAAATACCGTACTTCAATATGAATTTGCTTCATTGAAGAAATGCTCAACCATTGTGTATTGAGGAACTCACTTCAACAAATTTCTGTATCTGTTGCAGGGTTCAATCTTCGTGCAAGTTGGCCCGGACGAATTATCTTCTCCCAGCTTATGGGTATTGAAGGATGTATAGTGGAGTGTCTCTAGACTCTTTCCTCAAGGTTATAATAACTGTACAATCTTTAAGAGAGAAAGGATTAAAATTGCCTGGACCGCACGTGGATGGCTGAAGCTGAAGGGCTGAAACTCACAGGAGTGCTGCAACACTTGAGACTTCAAGATATTTTTTTTTTTTTGATACTGCTGAGGAACGACCTCAGCCCTCCCCTATGGGGAGTTGAGACTTCAAGATATTGAAGCAAGAGGCCCAGTGTGAGAATTTGGTACCAGTCAGTAAGCCCTTATGTTTCACTGTGATGTTCTGAGTTAACCTACAAGAACGTTATATATGCATCTTGAAGGATGCCTTGAAATTTTGGAGCCAAAAAGCATAGAATTTGTGGTTGGACCTAAAAAGACTGGCTGTTTTAGGGGCCGGCAGAATTGTTAGAGAAGCCGGAAAACAATATTGCTATCCTAGGGGGTATTATAAGGGGTGTCTAAAAACATTGAAAAGTCTAAATTACCCTATTGATTTTCGGTTGGATTAAACCCTAAAATCCAACCGAATTTGCTTGCTTTCCAGATTTTCGTCTGGATGTTTACAGTTTTGCATGCGTAATTTGCAGACGAAAATTAGTTTCTTAGATAGTGTCACAATGATTGTAGCCGAAATTAATGTTAAATGTGAAAAATGCAGACGAAAATTGAGTACGCTAGATTTTGTTTTTTCGTCCACATATATCCAACCGAAACTGTTAATGGCAGCACTTTCGGCTGGGTTATAGTCCAAAATACAGACGAAATTTGCCTTTACAAAAACTTTGCTATAGAGAATTTTCGGCAGGAATCTCATAATTTAACAAACTTTTCGTCTGGATTTTAAAAAAATTCGGCTGAATTTTGTACTTAGATCTAGACAAAAATTACTGTACGGCCAAGATTTCCCCAGATTTGAAAAATTTCAGTTGGATTAAAAATTTCGGTTGGATTAATCTTAGTTTTCGTCTGGATGTTTACAATTAATCTTAGATTTTTGGTTGGATCTTCAAGGGGTAGTTTGGAATTTAAAAAATATGTTCGATAAGGGGTTTTGAAAAAAAGCTATTGAACAACCCTATTTTGTCTTATTATCCGGCTTCTCTAACAATTCTGCCGACCCCTAAAACAGCCAGTCTAAAAAGTGTTGCCAATGGCAAATACCGAGATTAGACCAAGTGTGGGAGCAACAATTCGGTTAGTCTCAACTCAGTGAGTGCCCCAGGGACTGTGGTGCTAGCTTCCCCCATCAAGAAAAAGGGACAGGAAGATCCCATCCAACTCTTCTTTGCCATTGGCAATTAGTTATCAGGCACAACTTGTTTATAAACAGATTTACCATATCTAGCTATTCCCATGTGGAACAATTTTTTTTTGAAACAGAAAATTGAATTAAATCATAACTCAGAGTTTACATGATATTCTTCCAGAAGTATTTGAGAGCTAATACATGCTGGAGAATTAAATGCCCAAACTCTAGACAATCTCTCTACTCTAGCTACTTTAGCGAGAATTTATTTTCACTAATATGGTAATTTTTATTAGTGCCCTGTGTTACTTAATGTGTACGGGCTAGGCTCTGGGAAGGGCCGTGTATACACGGCCCTCTCTTTATTCTGCAGGCCCAGTTTACATGTTGTGCTATTTATCGACTCAGTGAGCCTGTTGGCTCAGCACGGTGAGCTATACCGAGTCATCCATTTCATTGCCCTCTTCCTCGATTTGTGTCAATCACAATCGACCGAATCCCTTGTCAGGTTTGTGACTATTACATTGCCTTTAAATTTGTCCAGCAACCAACCATTTCATTTTCATTCCGTTTCTGGGACAGACCAGATAATCATAGAAACCAAGACTGAAACGTGGAATAGACGAAAGAAATGCTATGAAGAGACGGGTGAAAGACGTACGTACACGGCTTACTTGGATTTATTCATACAACTGGAAAGAGAATGCTATGGTGAAAGTTGATATCCGTGCTATTTGCTCTTCAATTCCTTGTAAGTTTAATACGGTCAGTGAGCTTTGTTCGACATTTGTGGAAAGCCTTTTGCCTGTTCGGAAGAAACTGCAACTCCATGGTTCTCGCCCTCCTCAAGAAAAGGGAACAAAGTACTTTCACTCTTTATTTGATTATTTATGTTATATCCTAGTGTCATATTCCGTGCATCAACTATATTTGGTCAAGTAAAGGTAGAGGCACAACAGTCAATAGCGGGCTAAAGTGTTTTCTTTTGTGATAGAGGTCCTGTAGAAAACATTGCAACAGTTACTTATTTCAGTTTGGAAATAGAAAAAATCTGAAAATAAGAGTTTGGCGATCTAGCTAATCATGTTTGTCTCTTATTTTCACGGTAGTAGTGAGTGTCAATGCAAGTTTATCAGCATTGTTGAGAGTGGACCTGGATGCCTCAATCATGATTCATGTTGAAATACTCGATTCCTAGATATGAAGCCTGACCAACAGGGGGTTTTGGATTTGGTTATAGTAGTAAAGTTGCAGCTATATGAATAGGCATAATAAAGGTAACCACTATTCTCACTTTAGCTTATTTGTTGATTTTCTCAAACTTTGGCTTGCTTATTACTTCTGCCTGAGTTCAGGTCTTGTATGGTGTAATTAAGGTAACCACTACCTCGTTCTCTGTTCTCTTAAATGGGGTCCCTGGTGATCCATTTAAGGTGGAAAGAGGTCTCCGATATAAAGATCCTCTATCGCCTTATATCTTCATTTTGGTTATGGAAATTCTCTCCCGTCTTATGTTTAAGGCGGAGAATGTAGGCCATATTTTTGGCATTAAAGTGAGTAGAAATGCCCCATCCATATCCCATCTTTTCTTTGCTGACAATTGCTTTCTTTTTACAAAGGCCAACATTAAAGAGGCAAAGAATTTGATGAAAATTCTTAGAGTTTTTGGGGAAATGACTGGTCAAGTCATTAATCTTCAAAAATCTGGGGTTTACTTCTCTCCTAAGCTTCATAATAAACACTGCAAAATTATTGCTAGAGTTTTAAAAGTTAAAAGAATTTCAAAAAATGATAGATATTTAGGAACCCCTCTCTTCTTCGATAGAAAAAGAACTAATAATTTTGAGCCTCTTCTTAATAAATATTATAACTCTCTTCAAGGTTGGAAGAATAAGCTATTAGCTCAAGCTGGTAGAATTGTTCTTATTAATTCCTCTCTAAGTTCTTATCCGACTTACCAAATGCGATGTCTTTACTTCCGAAAGAAACCCTCAACAAGATTCATAACTTGCAAAGGGACTTCTGGTGGAGTAAAAAAGATCCTACCCAATGTATTTATACAAAGTCTTGGGATAGTATCTGCACTAGTAAAGATGCTGAAAGCCCTCACAAACATAACCTCTCTCTGTTAACTAGATTAGCATGGAGAATTCCTAATAATCCTATCCTTCTTTGGGTCAAAGTGCTTAGATGCAAATATTTCCCTAATTCTAATCCTATGAAAAAATCTAGGAAGTATAACAAATCATGGATTTGGTCTAGTATTAAAAAAGGGCTTAAAATCATTAAACGTAATCATGTTTGGCAGGTTAATAATGGTTCAGCTATTGATATAAGGGATGACTTTTGGTTGCCAGATCAGGAAGATCTTCTTTTTCCAATTCTAATAGATGATAACACTCCCATGAGAGTTGATCAACTCATGAACTCTAGAGGAGATTGGGACATGGAGTCATTCAAAGATACTTAGGCCCTAGTACTCATAATAGGATCCTCTCTATGACACCCAACAAAAATAGAAATGATAGTATCAAATGGCTGTCTACTCCATCAGGGGAGTGCACAACAAAATCCCTTTACAAATACCTTACAAAATACAGTAGGGACCAGACTAACTCAAAACTTTGGGTTAATCTCTGGAATCTAAATGTGATTCCCGGAATTATACTTTTCTGTTGGAAGTTACTCTCTAGAGTACTTCCTATGGGAAGAAGAATTTATAATTTCAAAGAACAGTTATCCTTGTTGTAGACTTTGTAATTCTGATATTTTAGAAGATGAACTCCACACTTTTGTAAATTGTTCCTTTACTAAAACTATTTGGTTTGTCCTTTCCTTTCAATTTCTTACTGATTTTAACTGTAATGATATTAAAGAATGGTTCACTAGTTGGCTTTTCGAAGCCAGTTTAAAGGATAGCCATAAAAAGATAGCCTATATTTTATGGGCCATATGGAAATACAGAAATGTAGTTGCCTATAGTGACATTGTGCCGAATCCAAGGGATCTTATTCACCAGATTCATCTTGGTTACAGAGATACAACACCAGACAGTGGCGTTTCACCAAATATATTATTAGACACTCAGTCTATTGGTCAGGATACAGATGACAATGACAGCTTTGATTGAAAGATTTTGTTTGACGCGGCTTACAGGAAATCCGACTTCTCTATGGGTTTTGCAATGATTTTGATTGAAAATACAGGTCGCAGGAGAGAATGCAGAATTGGGTCAGGAAGAGCTCCTGTCCATTAGATGCTGAAGCGAAAGCTTTTTTAGAAGTGCATAAATGGATTCAGGAGCTTGATCTTACCTTTGTTGTGGAGGGTAAAACACCCTCGGGACACGTGTTAAGATCAGAAGGACTAGGCCCAGCCAAAAGATGTCGCCGCCACTCTTCGAAAAAACCTACAAAGTGACCTCGAGCAGGAGCTCGATAAGACAAGCCTCGTACAGGAAGTCGAGGGAGAGGACACGAAGCCACCTTCGGGAAGAACTCACCGAAGGAACCGCCTTACTCGACAAACTCTGACATCTCCACGATTGAGTAGTTTGTCTTATTAGCTGTAAAACACTTCAGACTCGGCCTATATAAGGCGAGCTCAAAAAACATTGTAGGGGTTGGATTTTTTGTGGAACCTAAGTCGTGAGAGTGAGATTAGGTTAGTTTCTCTCTAAGATTCTAAGGATCATATCCATGTATTGGTTAGAATGAAATTCAATTGAT
>JAJJMA010050520.1:0-13033 GCA_023529015.1 Papaver nudicaule | reverse complement strand
TTAGAGGCTCCTGAATGGTTTAATGGAATCCCATGAACATGTACAGATATCTTAGAGTGGATTGACTAGAGAAATAACGCTGAAGTCCTTCTTGATCACTCTGTTGTACACCTTAAAATGTTAGAAAGGGCAGCATACAGTACGAACATCAAATTCGTATCAGTTTAAAGTATAAAGCATGACTATTTATAGCACCATGGAACATCAGTTAGGAGCACGTTGATGATAAGCTATGAAACGAGACAGCCAGATGGAAATATATAAATTGTTCCTAGAGTAGTATTTGTGTAGGATGTAGATCACTTTTCGAGTCTGCAAACATTTTGGTGTATATCGTAAACTCTTGTGAACGATTGACTTTCACTAGCGTTAGTTGCTAACGATGGTGTATTTTGTTTGAGCTGGCTTTAGTTTCTAATACATTATATATTTCTTCCAGGGATCTGTTAAAAGTGCACCTGGACCTCTAGCAGCTGACATTTTTGATATGCCTTTAACTACTGGGGTCGTTAAATTGTTCTGGTTCATCTCCAATGCAGTTGGCAATCAAAACTCCATGGTCTGCTCAGCACTGAGTATTTCATAGTGCAAGTGAAAGGAACCAAGCTGTTCATGTGCCTTTAATTCTTGCTTCATCATCATTCTTCCAGATGTGGTTGGTTAAGAAGTTGACTTAAGGAACTAGGCTGTTTTAGCTACCGATCAGAAAGCAGGCCACCTCGTGTTTTAGCATTTTGCCAGTGAGGACTGATAGTTGGAAACTGCATCTGGATGTTGGTGGTGTTTGGTTTTGGGTATAGCTTGATTGATCAACATTTTTATGCTTCTGGCCTGAAAAGTTGTGAAAGTAGCTTAGAAAACCCAGAGGATAAAATTTTTAGTTCTGTATGATGCAGTATTTCCTCTGTGGTTTTTTATCTACACTTTATTAGGAGAACTGATGCCGTACTTTCCTGACAACTTGTCTTACTGAAAATAGGAACCACAAGAATTCGTGTAATCAAGTTGTTAACTTTCAAATAATCCCCTCTTTGAATTCTCGTATGGAAAGATGTGACTGGCTACTTCCCAGCTCTGAAGAGCTTTTGGATCATAAATGTACTGAAAGAAAACACGTTTTTCTCCTTGTATTCGCTAGCTTTGTTGAGTAAATATCAGCTGGAATTAGGAACTGGAATTCAAAATTTTAGAAATCACGCCACTAAATCGTCACATGCTCATTGGTTAACAGGATGTATACGTAGAAGCCATAAAGGGCGTGCAGTTGCACCCAAAAATCGAACTTTCTCCTCAGCCGACAACAACAAAGCAAGCAACCACACGCCAGCCTCCTAGTCAAAAAGTACGCTAATGATATTCATCCCGGGGATGAAATCCCGGGAGAATCCCGTGTGAGACATACTCCGCGGGTCCAAATTTTTTTTGTGGGACCCGCTGAGCCGAAATCTAAATGAACGCCAGCCGTTGGATGCGTTCACAGGATTTTTCGGCGTGATTTTTCGGCGTCAACGTAGAATTACTGCAAAAAGTATCCGTGTCTGACTCCTTACGTATCATCAAAGCAAGAAGAATTTCCACGAAACTGACATCAAGTTCCAAGTCCAGCTCAAAGAAAAGTATTTATAGAAAACCAAATCTATTCAATTCTAACACAAGTACAAACAGACTCGAAATTCAGTTTATCTTTCTTCTCTAACTATATTTCGTATTTCTCTTATTCGAATTGCTTAGAAAACCATGAGTTCAGGTAGATCTCAAGCGCTGAGTTTGCTCGGATTGCTGCTGTTGGCTATTATGAATCTCAGTAATCAAGTCCATGGAATTGCTCCAGCCCCTGCAGAGGGTACTGCTAGTGACGGGACATCGCTGGACCAAGGGATCGCCTACTTCCTCATGCTTGCAGCACTGGCAGTCACATACCTCATGCATTGATCATGAGAGTCTCTTGTATTATTTTTATTTTTTGATTTTTTTTTGGCACTTGAGCTGCCCATACCAAGACTCGACCCCACAACCTGTATGTGGCTGCATGCCATCCATGCCACCAGGGTAGTGGGAGCCCGGTATTTTTATTTTTTGATTAGTTTTGAACATTCATGGATATTACATATCCCTCGAGGAGGAGCATCCATTAAATTAAACCCTATAATTTCAGAATGTTTTACTTAGCTGAGATTAAAAGTAGGGAGTTCTCTCAGTCCTTAGAGTTTCTAGCCCCACCGGAGAAAATTCTGACCAATCACAAACCCTCCGAATATCTTCTCTCCAAATCCTATTCCTCTTATCTTCTTCTTCCCCTCTGAATCACTCGACTCTTATTTTACATCGTCCTTTTTATATCGCATATAATTGGACTACTTGGATTAATTATTTGGTTTATTGATGAAAATACCACATAGGGTATAAATTTATCAATCAGAATCATGGTTTATTGATTTGATTATTTTTGTTTTTGTTCAAATCCAGATATTTAACCCTTGCCCCGTTCTCTTTCTCTCTTATTTCTCTGATCAATCAATCAATTTCTTTCTTTTTTTTGTTATCAAAGGCTTCATGGTAAATACGAGAAATTCTCTTGGAGGCCTCGCTGGTGCCCTGTCTATTTGGGATAGAGAGTTTGAGGATGAGTTGCAAAAGAGGTAACTCCTGTTGCCGATTGATTTAAGATTTTGATAACCAATAGTTTCCTGTCGAAAAAGTTAAGGTTTAGGGTTTTACTTATGACTAAAAGCCAAGATTTGCTTATGACCACTAAACGATTAGGGTGAATTGCTCCATGGTTGCAGGTTTGGATTTAATGGGTTAAGGTAGAAGAAGAAAGTTAATTCCTTTTTTTTTTTGTTTCTGTGTGGTATGAATATTGTTGCCCAAATTAGTTTACCTACATTTTGTGTTAAGAAATTGGGGGGGTTTGAATTTTATGATTTATTGTAGCCTAAGAATGCATGTGTTTGTGTATGCAGGAAGGTTAAGGAAGAAAAGATATGATTCATATGAAACTAGCTGTTGCTCATCATACATGGAATGCTAAAGAGTTATTGTGTAAATTGGATGATAGATATTAGGGAAATATTGGAATGAATTTTGTTGCAAGTTTCATAGGTTCTAAACTATCAATATTTTGGTCGGAATGCATTTCACTCTGAATTTGATTATAGGTCTCAACGGTATTGGTTTGATTGCAGGGAAACCCATTGGATTCCCTATAGCAACAATCCAAGTTACTTCTAGCTGGCCTAGCGTAAGTCTTACGCAGTTGTAATATTTTTTTCTCCTTTATTTGTATGGATTTAGATCCACGGGTTTCTTTTAAGTCTTTATCTAGCTTTGGAGTCTATGGGAGCTTCATTTTCATGCTATTGGTTGTTAAAAAAATGGCTATTGAAGGCTTATTTAGTTTGATTCATTTGTATTCAGTGGCAATTTGGCAATGAAATTTCAACTTCAAAATAGGTTTCTTGCAAATTTAAGCCTTTATCTCGATCGGCCAAGTTAATCTGATTGTATCCATTATTTAAGAGCAGGATTATGTGGATATAAGAAGAATTGCTGTTTAATCATCCTTCTTAACCAGGACAGGTAACAAAAACTGATTCACATATCCCATTCTATTTAAGTAGTAAATTTCAATTTGTATGTGGCTTGCAATACTTTCGCATTCTATCGCGTATAATTGTCTTAGCATTAAATATGAATGGTACTTTGGTACAGGTTGATCATTGCAGAGGTGAACTTCTGGAAAAAGATGGAATACCATATTCTCAGGTACTTATATCCTATAGAGATCAGTTTTATACCTTAAAATGAAATTTGCTGCCAATATGGTTGACTGCATTTTGTTCCATGGGTACATAGCTTATGCAGATTCATGGGATCTGGTGCTGGACTTGGTTCTGAAGTTCTAATGAGTTTGTTTCTTTTACCTTGCCCCGTCTCTTGAGTTCTCCCTCCACTCATTTTCTCTTATCTATACTTCCGTCTTTCTCCATTTTCTCTAATAAAAAAATCTATACGTTTCTGTTTTCTCTAATAAAACTATGATGCTCTATCTCTCTATATTTTGAAATATTTCTTCACCTTACTGAATGTTATTCGATAACTATGCCATATTATTCAATAGCATGACAGGCCCAAAATTTGAGCGCATAATTTCAAAGTAGTAATGATTTTACAAATTGCATAAATAAATCCAATCTATCCTTTTGTCTCTTGATTTGTCGATAGTCTAGAAGTTGATGTGCATGTTCATGGTTTCTTAAGGAAAGCTTGAGAGTATAGTACAAGTATGGATTGGGTTGGGTTCCGTTGAGTGTTGATTTTGGTTTTCCATTACCCGTTTTGGTTTACATCTAAAATATTTTAGATTCTTTCTTCTACCTCTTCTTTACATAATCTCCTATGCTTTCACAGGGAAATAACCTATATAAGTGGTTTGTTTGCAGGTCGGATATGATTTACGGAGATACATGCATAAAGTAATTTGAGGTACCCCATCATATTTGTTCTAGATGATATATTAATCTTTTTCTTTCTTCGGCTGCAAGTACATTTTTGTACCATCATGTAGAGTTCATCTTCTCTGTTCACGTCGTACCTCAGGTATACCATCTTCTCCATTTAATATTTGCTTTTGTCTATTTATTTATTTTTGCAAAAGTTTGTATACCACTGTAGATACTTGCTTATACAACATAGGCTGTCAATAAGTTACTCTACTTGCATTATGTAAGTGGGATCCCATGCATAGTGCTCGCCAAATCACACAATAAGAATGCAATCATTTTAAACCGCTGTCTTAGCTCAATTGGTAGAGCACATGGTTTATAACCATTTAGTTGTGGGTTCGATTAATTCCCACAGATGGCATAGCAATGAGCTCATTATTTTTGTCAACAGTGTTACTCTGAAGGCAGCTACTACTGCGACCACTTCATCCACTTCTTCAAAGAGGTAAACATTCACCTCATTTGGATGGCAACATTTTAATTCTCAAGGAACGTGTTCTCTTAAGAGAGACTGACAAACTGACATTTTATAGTCAGCTGATTTGTTTTATTTTATTTTCCTGAAATCATATGCAAAGTTTCAATGTAAATGTGTCACAGGGTATTGGGACCTGTTCATATGCCAGGAATTCAAAAATCAAAAGAGTACCCCAGAGCATCGGGACCTGTTCATATACCGTACAAAATATCCTAGACGAGAACCGGAAAACCATTTCTGAGTTGGCCCAAGTGAAGTGGGCAGTGGGCACCTGGTTTCAATGCAAGTATATTTCATTTTTTATGACCTTTAGTTCACACAAAGTATATGTTCAAATCTAATTCTGCAGGTAGTGAATTAGGCATCTTTATCGCATTGGAAGAAATCTAAGGAATTATGCATACTTATCGCGATGACATCTCTTCCCCTGATTCAAATTTTCATGTAAGTATGTAATCTGTAGTTTTGTTGTTGTTGTTGTAGAAAAGGTTAAAGATAGGGGTTTTGGTCATTTTAAAAACCACGATTCTTACGGCTATACATGGATTGACATCAACGAGCGAAGCCAATAAGAGAAAGAAGATGTAATCTGTAGTTAACCTACTCGAAGAGGTTTAATTAGTATTTGCTTAAAAAGGGTGCTTATGTTTATGTTGGTTGAAACATGTGTTTTCTGTTTTTTAGTTGATAAAGTTTGTTTATGGGTAGATTTATATGTTTGATATTGCTTGATGAATGTACTCACAGAATCTTTAAACTGTGTTAGAGAAATGCTCGGATGTTCTGAAAATGTTGTTATTGAGCGAGTCTGGAATTGAAGATGTGTTTTCTTGCTATGTTAGAATTGAAACTAATACAAGGGGGTACCCCACCAGGTTCATAGGTACAGTTGGTTTCTCAAACTATGAGGCGTTTTCTTTTGAAAAAGTAAGGCTTTATTATCTGGGCAAGTACAACAACTAATTAGTGGAACTGTATGTTTATGATGATGACCCATTCATTATATGAAACTTTTAACCTTTCTTTAATTGTGAATTTGCAGAGGATTTGTTGATTGACTAAGGATATTTGTGCTCAATAAATGCCATGGCTAAGTTGGGCAAGTTATGAAGGGTAAACATCTTTGGTACACAACCTAAACACTCCAATTTACATCTTTTCAAACATATGCTTTCAATCGAATAAAGTCTGTTCGCTTTTGTTCTTTTTTGATGTTGTCGCACAATTGTAGGCTGACTTTACAGGATTCTCAATGAAATTATAACCAGTATGAGTGTTTCCATATTATCAGTTGAGCCCGAGCTCATTGATACAGTGGAAGGGACGCAGACAGATATATTTAGTATGTCTCCTCTGTAATAGCATGCCATAACCCCGTTGTAACTTTTGAGCTTACATTTTACACTTTACACACCTTTTTTGAATAAAATGGTTATACTGAATCCATTTGGTTCGTTTTGGTTAATTTCTGATATGCTCGCTCAATTGCAGTTGGTGTTGCAGGGTTATGAATGGAGTTTAAGCATTTTTGTTCATATGAGCAGTAGAACTCTAGGCGATGATGCAGTGGAAAGGAGGGTTGATGAGTAGCAGCATGTCCCCTTTTGTAAATTTTGATCTTTCATTTTACACCTTTAATTTTTTTTTATTTATGCCAAATTAATTTGGTCCGTTTATGTCTCTTCTGATCTACATCCATTTCCGGTTGGCGTTACCAGGTTCCAAGCATTTGTTAGTTTTTAAGCAGTTGAACTCCAGGCATTTGATGCAGTAGAAGGGGTGGAAACAAATAGATATAGGAAGTGATCCCTTTTACATCCTGATGAGAGTGGGAATTTACCAGGTTTATTGAAAAATATATTGCTTCTGCCCTTCCAAATTAATATATTGTTTGTTGCGTGAGTATTAGGTATGAAATTCCTCCACCGCGCAATATTGAAACATTTCTTACAGTAATTTATGTAATGAGGTAACAAAAATCTAAAGCGCGCTCTATTGCAGTCTGGGCCAAACTATGGTTACTGTTTCTGACTATCATCGTTTCTGTTTTACCTTTACTCTACCGTCATATTTTCGAGAATTTGAATTTGCATTGTTGAGATATGTCTTTATTTGGTGTATAGTAAGTAATAGTTATGTGTTATTAGGAGTGAGAAGAACATACAATGCTAAGCTTTGTCTTCGCCAAAGGAGGAAGTGGGGGTCCAAAGTCGAGTTAAAACTGATTACGAATCATTTTTTCAAAAGTTTAATTTCATTGTGGTGGAACCATATGTACACAGTACTCTCGAGTCTATGAATTACTACACAATTTGAGCTTTGAGAGAACATTTTTTATGGTTAATGTTGCAAATTTTGTTATTACTTAGAAAACCCAAGTGGTAGCCAATAAAAAATGGAAGACTCACAGTAATATTACAAAATAATGAATATGAACGTATATGATCACAAAAAATATGAATTTGATCATAGAAAAAAACAGGCACATTCTTCGCATGTACAGCGGAGGAGCCTAATAATAAGCGGATCATATGGACCCGTGCAACGCACGGGCTTACCACTAGTAATAAATAATTTCATGTATTTCCTCCTAGAGTTTGTTGCACTGACATAAACGCAGATCGACATCACACAAATGTGACAAATTGTCACAAATACGTTATGAAATCAGCGATATATTAACTTGGACCGAGCACCAGCATTTGCAGGGCCCACAATATTTGTGTGTAGAGTGCTTTTCTTTAGGAGAGTTTTTGGCTTTTTGGGTGAGACTGAGACAATAATTGCTTGTAGGTTTTAGTGCATCTTGAATGTCGTGTCTTGTTCCTTGTTAAAGGGCTATTAAGAAATTCATTTTTTGTCTTGGAAACTTACTGGTTATGGCAATGGGTTGCACAGACGCGCCAGTTTTGGGGACGAGTCCGCGTCAGACTCGTGTCGGACACAGACGCACCCACGACGCGCATACGACGCGGTCAACTCGGTCAACTCGGTCAACTCTTTCATTTCAAGTGATAATTTAGTATAAAAAATATTATTCTTCTTCAAATTCAACCCCTAACGTTTATAATCCCAGCTTGGGAGCTTAATTAGTAAACAATGCACGCTTTTAAGTAAGTTGTATATATACTATGTATACATACTTTGTTCTTTTCAATATTTTATACTACTTCACGTAGCATTAATTTCATATATCAGTATATTTAAAACTTATATTTACTGAATATATAAACGTGTCCGCGTCCTACATTTTTGAGACCTCGCTTGTGTCCGCGTCCGTGTCGTGTCGTGTCCGCGTCTCCGCGTCCGAGTCCGTGCAACCCAGTATGGCATGACTACTACCTATTTATTAGGGTCAAACTGAAGTAGATCATTTAATCTCTCCTTTCGGGTTTCACGGATAGCTTATTTGGGTACAAAAGCATTTTTGATTTCTGTTTTTTTAGAAGCAGAAGTCGATTCCAGAAGTCAGAAGTAAAACCTTTTTGTTTCAGAAAAAGTTAACTTTTTAGCTTCCAGAAAGCTTTCTAAAATTGTGTTGCCAAACTAACTTTTGACTTTTTTGCTTTGAGAAGTCGAAAAGTAACTTCTGAACTGTTATCCAAACAAACTATAAATCTTCATGCGTTTTTTAATTCTCACCTTCTTCTACCAAAGCTTTCCAATCGTAAAATAAATCTTGCCTGAGTAACGTGGGTTGATACATTTCTGTTTAATGCCAAGTAGTTGTAGAGTGATTCTTTTTCCGAACTCCAAACGCCTTTTCTAGAAACAAAACTGCGTAACACAAATCGACTACAACTTTCTGTGAGCATGTTCTAAGTATCTTGAGGCTTGTACATGTCCATGTCTTCAAACGAATCTCTAACAATGATCTGACTTCCAATTTGACTATTACGGAAGCAGATGTCATTGTGGTACAATGGTAAAGTTGTTGGGTGGTGATACCAGCGATCTGGGTTCGAATCCCGTCTGCATCGGGGTGGGAGGGATTTTTCTTTATTTTCTTTGCCTAGCTACCTGGGCTTGTAGGTAGTGGGCTTCGGTCCAACCTTTAATATAACCTTTCATATTCAAAAAAAAAGTTTGACTATTATGGAAGTCTTTGCACAAATGCAACGTGTTGGTCGTCTTCGATTTGTTTAGCCTTCCAATTACCAGTTGATTGTACCCGAATATAAAATTCCAGCACAAACACAATAATTGTTGATGTATAACGCAGAAACTGTAAATTTGGATCTCTGGTTGCAGTCTTCAATTTTCACACGAACTGGATTGAGATGAGGGGGGTACCTTCAGAAAACCCTCTGATGCTAAAGTAGGTGTTTTGCACAGGTGAATGCGTATGAAAAATATTGCGTACCTTTTGGTGATCCAGATCCCTCTATTTATATGGTTGGCTATCAGGTCAATCCCTTAATTCAGGATAAAAATTACCTGTGATTACTTGGATTACAAGTCTTTCAGAACCTTCCAGAGTCTCCTCCTAAAATGCAGCTTTCTTGACCTACAAGGGTTTCCACAATGTTCCAGAGTAGCCCAAGGTTCATCCATGAACTCATTGCAATTGGGCCATGCTAATGTATTGCACAGTTGCAACAATTATACCCGACAAAAAACTCATGTTTGGATCCATTTGGTTCTATGGGTGTGTCGCATTTGATACCTTACAATGTGCTATATCAGTTGAGTTTGTTAAGTTCAATGTTAGAGTAAGACAAGAGAAGTCCTGCATTTTTATCATATACTTTTTGTTAGGTTGTCTTCTAATGGAAACTACTTATCAGGAGTAAATGATATCTCTGCTTTCTTTTTTGTTACTCGGAGTCTAGATTACTGAATATGTGTAGGACTGTGTCTTTTGATTTATCACTTGTACGTTTTGTCTTTTTAACCTTCTCCAATTGTTACGAATTTACAATGAATTTTGAACGTAAGTTTCCAGTACTTCAGTAGTACACTGTAAGTGTTTGTATAAATACCTAACAGAAGAATGAGTTAAAATAAGCCACTTGAGAATCTCTCAAGGTATGTGAATATCGCCTCAAACATTGCAAATGGAAACTCTTTTGGTTTTAAAAATGTGTGAAGAGGCAATCTTTTTTTCTTACATTCAATAGGGTAAATTTTTTCAAAACAATGGTACAAAGTGCAATATATACTCGCTCGATAGGAGGAAACGAAAAAAAGAGATTGGGAATCTTTAAGTCATTTCAGTTCATGCGGTCAATGTAACTTAAGAGTACATCTCTTGTATGTTATTAATGAATTTGTGAATCTCATTTTACTTTAGTTAATATTTTAGGTTTTAATGTTTTCGTACGATTCCAAGGTGTGTTAGTTTTTGACAGAAATTGCATTGAGAACATACTCCAAAAACTTGGGAAGTAAGCTCTCGTGTTTGCGAACTCGAACTTCGCTTCTCCATTCTCAGGCCACCATCTTTGGTCAGTCTTAAATATCTCTTTTAAATTCCAATATCTTATTTGTTTGGCTAAAATTTCGAACTTCTGCTTGTGCTTCTGCTACTGAAGCTAGCATAGAATATTACTTATGTCATCTATATTGTTAAATGTCTAGTTCAGGTAGAATTTTTAGATTAATGGATAACTGTTAACTGAGCTTATTATCTATGGATAAGACTTTGAAAGGGAGAGCTCATTGCTCAAAAACGTCAGGCTTGATTTATACTTCATTTCCAATAAATGTTCCACTTTAGATACTTAAGTTCCCTAAATTTAGTGTTTATATAGGTCATAGATTATTCAACTACTCTCAATTGTTCAGCTTTCCCGAGATTGTGAGGATTGGGAGCAATCTTGAAGTAAACCAAAACAGACTGTTGCACCTGGTCTTTATGTAGTTTACCATGGACATGAGATGGAAACCTTAGGATCAAATTCAGATACTTGTTCCCTTGAGTTTTACTTCGAAGAGGTCTCAATTATAAACTCTCTCTTTGAAGTTGCTTCAGCAAAATATTCATCTCAATGTATAATGTATTGATTCGTAATTTATGTTGCTGATGGTCTTTTTGTGTTTGATGTGCTTATCAACTGGATTAGATGGTAGGATGCAAGACAAAGGGTTTCTCATTCACACGTGCATTATTGCGCATTCCTGCAGACGAATTTCACATTTGTGGAGATCCTGCTGTTGTTCCTCTAATCCAGCAAATACTGGCTGGTGACTTTGTCCAGGTATTAAGCATGCAAACATGTTCAATAGGTGCAGCTAGTCAATTTCGTATGATTTATATTGCTTATGTGTAACATCTATTCATCTTAATCAAGATCACTTGTATGTTGTATCCCTTGAGAATGAATCTGTGGTGCAATGGTAGCACAACTGACTCCATGTCGGAAGATGCGTGTTCGACTCACGCTAGGTTCACTCAATAAAGATTGAAAGGACAATTTCTGTACCAACTATGTAAGTTGGCTCTATCTTTCGGCGCCATCTTGGCTAGTTGGCTTCGCATTTCGGTGCCATCTTGGCTAGTTGGTTTCACCTTTTGGTGTCATCTTGGCTAGTTGGCTTCTCATTTGCCTAGTTGCTTAGCTGGCTTCATGGTTAGTGCCATCTTGTCTAGTTGGCTTCACATTCTGGTGCCATCTTGGATGGTTGGCTTCACATTTTAGTGCCATCTTGGCTGGTTGCTTCACATTTTGGTGCCATCTTGACTAGTTAGTTTCACATTTGCCTAGTTGGTTTCATGGTTTGTGCCATCTTGCCAAGTTGGATCTTCGTTTAGTTGTGCCAACTTTGCTAGTTGGCTTAGTTTTCTGATATATACTACCTGTGCTTGTTGGCTCACTTGTTGATGCCAACTCGGCTAGTTGGTTCAATTTGGTAAATTTATTGATTTTTTTTTGTTTTGTGTCAACTTAGATAGTTGGTTCCATTGCGGTGGTGGTGGCAGTGGTGGAAATGTGGTGGCAGCAGTGGTGGAATGTGGCGCTAGTGGCGGTGGTGGAATGTGGTGGTGGTGGCAGAATGTGGCGATGGTGTAATGTGGTGGTGGCGGAATGTTGTGGTGGCGGTGGTGGAATATTGTGGGGATGACGGTGGTGGTGGTAGTGTAATGTGGTGGTGGAGGTGGCGGTGGCTGAATGTGGTGGTGGTGGTGGTGGTGGTGGTGGAATGTGACGGTGGTTGGTGGCGGTGGCTGAATGTGGAGGAATATGGTGGTGGTAACGGTAGTGGCGGTGGTGGTGCTAGTGGAAGTGGTTAATGTCGGTAGTGGCGGAATGTGGTGGTGGTGGAATGTGGTGGTGGGATGTGGCAGTGGTGGAATATGGTGATGGTGGCGGTGGTGGAATATGGTGGTGGAATGGTGGTGATGGTGGTGGAATGTGGTTGTGGTGGTGGTGGTGATGGTGGTGGTGGTGGTTGTGGTGGTGGTGGATATATTTGTGACGGTGGTTGGTGGCGGTGGTGGAGGAATATGGTGGTGGTAACGGTAGTGGTGGTGGTGGTGCTGGTGGAAGTGGTTAATGTCGATAGTGGCGGAATGTGGTGGTGGAATGTGGTGGTGGTGGTGGTGGTGATGGTGGTGGTGGTGGTGGTGGATATATTAGTGGTAGTGTTGGTGGTGTGATAGAGAGATGGGTCTAATTAGTAGAAGAAGAATTGTATAGGGAAGGTATTTAAGTAATCTTAATTTATAAGAATAAGGTTTCTAGAAGGGAAAGATATTTGTGTGGTTGTATAAAGATATTTGTGAAGGAGTTGATTTTGAGGGGTATTTAATTAATGAACTCATAAACTATTCCAGGTCTTACTTCATCTGAAGTAGTAATAGATAATTTCTTTACCATACGATAATGAGTATGCTATTGGCGGCGAATCCTTTTCATATGAATTAATTTTTTATTAAATAAATCGGCAATGCTATTCAACTATCTAATATATCTATCTATATAACTATCTGCCGACGTGTCACACTTATTAAACCACACGCACGTGATCTTCTCTAGTTTTTTTCACCTTCTTCCCCTTCCCTGTTTTGTTTCAAGAGATGAAAATACCTTCAAAAATTAATGAAACA
>JAJJMA010050486.1:3863-41216 GCA_023529015.1 Papaver nudicaule | reverse complement strand
AACTCTTACAAAATTATTTTTTTGTATGGGAAACTCCAAATCCCGAATTTAAAAGATGGAGAACATAAATTTTAAGTATCCTCTTTTCGAGTGTAGAAATGGCTCTTCAAATGCTAATGTTTGCTTTGTGATATTCACTCTAATAGCTGCTCAGTTAGTTAAAATGAACGTATCTCAATTCTGAGAGGCTATGATTCAGAAATACAGAGATACTGGGTGGATGGAAGAGGAGGTAATGGGAGGGGCTTTTAAGTATTTATAGATAACCAATGAATAGACCTAGTTTCTATGTTTCCTTAACGTAAACCCTTTCAAAAATTTCCAAAAATGATACCTCCTTTCCCGTGATGCTCCAAAGAAGGTCATTGCCATCCTTGCCTCAGGGCCGGCTTTGTCGGTTGTCATTATATATTTTCATCCTGTCGGTTGTCATTATAAATCTTGAATCCATAGGCAACCTGAAAGGAATCAAAATTTCCTAAAATGCACCTTTCAAATTTACATTTGATGTATGTTGACGCCCTCTTGAAATTCTGGGCTAAGTTATAGCTAGTATTGGGCTTTGGTCTCATGGGGTAGGGTTAGGTTAGGTCTTATATCTTGGGGTTTACCAAAATGACCACTATATAAACTTGCGGATTTCTCTGCATTTCTCAGATTTTTATCCAATACAAAAACCATGCCATCTCCGACTCTGTCTCTCCTCTGTAGATCAACTGAAATTCGGAAATCCTCAAATATTCAAACACACAATGAGTTTTACTCTTGAAATATTGTCATTATGACCACTTGATATCTAATGATCTTGGATATTTACCTAATGCTAAGGGTTTGTTCTCTTACTGGTTCATCATCATCTAATGACGCAATCAATCAGAAAATCCGAGCAAACAATTCTCCCAGTTGTAGAAAGGGAGAATTTTCTCATCAAAAGGGGTCTGGGTATTCATTTATGTCAAACTCTCTTTTGGGATAAGAAGGATTTCTGTTTGATGAATATTCTTGGTTCCGAGATGCTTGAATCAGTTTATTGTGTAACAGGAATCTGATTTTTTAATAGGAATGAATAAAGTTGATTGGGTTATCGTAATGAATTTCAATGACTTTCTTCTATTGTGTAACAGTTCTTCGTCATTTAAGTTGTTATTCATTTCTCTTTTGAATATGCATTTGCTCTATATAGTTGGAAACAACTTCAAGAATTAATTACTGTTCAGGCTTGTAAGGATTCCTGGTTTCATTCATTTCTTGTATAATGGAAGTCTATTGAGGTTGCAAAACTAAATTAGGATACATACAAGAAAGGATCCCTGTCTTCATTTCTTAATTCACTGCCCATGTTCATAATTTTATCTGATTGACAAACAGCTTTGTTTTGAACTCCTCCCTTTGCCTGATTTGTCATATCTTACAAAGTGTTTTGTGGTTGCTCTTGATTTAGTTTTGGTAGTCGTTGCTTCCTTTCTTCTACTGTGAGCTATAAAAATTGGGCAATTACCATCAATGGTAAGATTGAACCTATGTGAATTTCATTATGTATCTGCTTGCTGATATAAACCATATTGCCATATTATCGTACAAGGAGAGAACGATAGTTCCATATTTGACATCCCCAGCCACTCTTTACATGATTCTGCAATCTTGGTGGGAAGTGGGAATTCCTCGAGATCAATCATAATTCATAGGGCACCCACAGAACACCTAGAATCATAAAAGTGCATCATTCCTTGGAGACTCTCTTCTATCTAACGATGAAATTCGTAACTTCACAACAATACTGGCAGATGAGATCAAAGGGTATTTTATTATGATGCCAAAATTATGTAAAGATTTTCCAACGCAAGGCTATGCATAAACAATAGGCAGCCTATTTAAGGCGAAAAACACAATTGAAACGAATATAAAATAAATTTGTAATCACAATTTTAAATTTGTAAGATAAATGCAAGCACTTGACATGAGTAAGAGGAGATTCCTCGAGATGTGGATCATTGGACAAGACCCTCTATTCACCGAAACAAAACAACACATGAAATGAATTTCTTCAACAGACCATCTGGTCATTCGTTTATGTGTTAACAATTTTTGAAGTGGCATGACAACCAGTAGCAGCATACCTTTGATAAAAGCGTAGAAACTTATTTTAGTAATGTCCTTGTTCTAAAAATAGAGCAAAATCATGGAAGCGTATCATTCCTTGAAATAATTATCATGACTCATAATGACTACATGAGAGTGGGGGAGTAGTGAGTTGGTGCAAGACAAAGAATGAATGAATGGGGGCAATATGCCATCCTTAATTAGCCATTCGATATGGGTAACTCAAAACAAGGATTCTTACTGAATCATCTGCGGAGGATTCTTTTCGTCGGCCCAAAATATGGGTTGAAGAACTTAATGTAGGAGGTAACATTTGCACTGTAGGCTTTTAAATAAATTAAATAAGCCTGTGAAACAAGGCTGCGTTAGCTTTCGTGGAGCTCTACGAAACACTACACAATTTGGATTCGATGACTTTTTGTTTGTTTCTCAATAAAAAAAGTCGTGTGTTACCCCCTTGCACTATGATTTAACTGATCATGCGGCTATTTCACATTTTAATCCCGATGTTGCCATTGTTGCCCGGCCGGGAAGGTGAAAATATGTGAAAGAATATAGGATGTGTTTTTACAGAATCATCTGCACAAGGTGTTAATGAGCTTTTCTATGAAGCAAACACTTGCCATGAATTTGATTATCCATTACTACAGAGTTATAGCAGGAAGAACATAAATGAACTTCTGGGCTAAGTTATAGCTAGTATAGGGCTTTGATCCCATGGGAAATGGTTAGTCAGGTCTTACTTCTTATAGGGTTTACCAATTACCAAGATGACTTCTATATAAACCTATGAATACCTCCCTATCTCAAACTTTCATCAAACATAAAACCCTACCGTCTCAATCTCTGTCTCTCAGTGGTAGATCTACTACTCTGATATTGAAACTTTTTGCTCTCTAAAATGATAATAGAAAAACTGAAATTCGAGAATCCTAACATTCAATCACATAATGATTTTTCCTCTCGTAAATATCTTCATTGATATCCTTGATACGTTTTAATATTTGCATTGATATCTTTGATACGTTTTGTCGTCTTCTCCTTGGAGCGTAGAGTCAGAGTACTCTGTAAGCAGCCAATGAGGGTACTGTACAGGGAAATGCTTACTGGATTGCAATTGATAGTTAAACTAGTAGCATGTGTTGACTTTGTTATTGTTGTATTTATTTCATTAAAAGTTTAAAACTAACTTTTGGGAAAAGAAATGTATGATGTTTTTTGAAAGGTTTGATAAATTTTTGGTAGAAAAAGTAGTATTACGAAATTCCCAAGAGAATTCCTAGGAGAATTTCTTGTTCCGGTATGCTTGAATAAGTTTATGTAGCATGAATGAATAAATTTGAATGATTTTCTCCAATTGTGTAACAATTTTTCTTCATTTAATTTGTTCGTCATTTCTCATCTAAATATACATTTGCTATGTCAGAACTACTGTTCAACAACTTTCGAATATGATTTTCTCCTATTGTTCAACCACAATTGTTTGATGTTTGTATTCACCTTGCACTATTTCTCTCATCTTACTGTGTATGTTACTAGTTTAATCTGACTTATCTGTTTAAATCTTTTCGGCGCAAGAGGTTTTGGTGAAAATTATCTCTTTTAAAATCTCTTTTTTGGGGTGGCCTCATATTCCATTGGCTTGGGGAGCTGCCTCTTCAGATTGGCCATGAGACATACATCTCTTATTGAGACGTTCTTATTGACAAATAGTAACTTTTAGATAAATGTTTTGATATCAGTACTGTCAAACGAATAAACGAATGTCGAATGTATAAACGAATGAATCAAAATGAAATCTAAGACAAGGAGTACACGATGAAGAATTTAGTGGTTCTTCTGTCTTTGTTATGATAAATATCTTGTTACTCTCCAATTGGTGGTGCTTGCAAAGATCTTGGAAAGATATGTGGTGGTCTTTCATGTATTGGTACTGCGCGTAGAATTGAACTCCACGAAGCCTCAAATTATACCGTGAAAAGCATCTCATGCTCAGTTTCTGATTTTTTGTGTTTCTCCTCTATTTTCCGAGTCTGTTTATGTCAGTTCATAAAGATTAATACCCTACACATGGTTCTTTGTTTGTTGCGTTTTTTCATTTTTAGATTCAAACACTAAAATCCAAAAGAAAATGGATAAGTTGAATAACCAAGATTTACACTAGGTAAGTGATACGAAGTTTAAAAATCATAACTTTTATACTATTTGTTGTTGTTGAAGATGTTTACACCGGTCATGATTTTGATTGTGATGTTAATATACAGAGAGATCTACAGAGTTTTTTGATTTCTAGGGCTTCCTTGTTTCTTTCACTACAGAGACGATAGCAGATGGAGAAAAGAAATTAGGGCAAAACTTTTCTATTTATAAGGCACATATATAGATATCTGATAGTTTAAGGTAGGGTTTATCGTAGTGGTTGATTTAGATTCATCATGGAACGTAGTCTTTAGCTGTCCGAAAATCTGACCAGCATATCCACTGCCATGAAAAATCGGATGGCAAGCAGGACAGTACCGTCCATTTTTCGCAGTGAAGACATTGCATGAAATGAATTTCTTCAAAAGACGCCATCTAGTCATTCGTTTGTATTGTTGAAAACTTTTCTAACTGGATGCGGATGACAACTTCTAGCAGCATTTATAGATTTGATAAAAACTCATTCCAACTGGGAAAAATCATAAAAGTGTATCCCTTCTCGAAATGGTTATCACGAGTCATATCAATAATGACCCCGTGATGTGATTTACTACCAACTAAAATATTTAACTGGGTCTGTGACAAAAACAATATACATTTCAAATGAGCCCTCTTGATGGTACTGGGAGAGGGGTCCTATGTTGGGTTGTCTCATGCAAAATCTTAGTCCTTTATGAATTTTGTGCCTTCAAACTGTATCATCTGTATAGCAAGTAGCCGAGAGCCTAGTGGGAATATATTTTAAGTAGATCCAACTCTCTGATCACCTTGCTTAACCACCCAATTTTCTGCTTCTAGCCTTCTTCATTCTCAAAACTGCTTCCAGCTTGGTGCGTGGCCTGCTGATTTTATTTGATTTGTGCAGTGCATTCATTTTCAATCTTCTTAATTATACCGAGCATCCCTACCATCTTTAATTCGCGTGCGAGCCATAAAGTTAAATAGCATCCGAAGACCCAAATGCTTCATTTTCTGGTTAGCTGCATGCCCTATAATCCAAAACCATCCGTTTAATTTGTAGTCAGAGATGTTTCTACAATCCTGGAAGCCGCTCTTTACATGCTTCTAAAATCTTGCTCGGAATTCCTCGAGATCAATGGCACGACACCAAACTCATTTCAACAGTGCTCTTGCTCGTAATAGTAGGGGAAACTTATAAAAGTGTACCATTCCTTGAAATGGTTATAAAATCGACAATACCTTACAGTATGACCGCTGTTTAATTTGTTGTCAAATAGAAATGTTTCATATTTGAGTCAGATTCCGGGGTCACTATTTTTTCTAAACTCTTGGTCGTCGTTCTTCAAGATCTAACCACAGGACAAGTAGCAGCTAGCATACAAAACTCATTTCAATAATGTTGTTTACTCTGAAAATAGAGCAGAATCATTAAGTGCATTGGGCAAGATCCAAATGAACTAGTGGGCCAAGTTAGGTAGTATTGGGCTTTGGTCTCATGGGGCGCGATTTAAGTTAGGTGTTACTTCTTAGGGTTTACCAAAATAACTACTATATAAACCTAGGAATTTTTCTCTATCTAGACATTCATCACAACACAAAAACCTTGCCGTCACCTCTGTGGATCTATTCGCTCTGCAAAACCATAATACAAAAACTAAAATTCGGAAATCCTCACATTCAAACACAAAATGAGTTTTCCTCTCCGAAGTATTTTTATTGAAATCCTCGATATCTGATTAGCTTTGATCATCTCCTATTGATTATTTTTGGTCTTCTTGGTAATGATGGGGTTTGATTCCATTTCCAATACATGATTCCCCAAGTAGCGGCGGAAAGTTTCTCCTCAGCAGGGTCTGGGCTCTGGCTATTCATTTCTGTGAAACTCTCTCTTGGGATAAGAAGAATTATCTGTTTGATACTTTAATTAATTTTTTAGTTTGATAAAATTTTGGTAAAAAAAGTAGTATTACGAAATTCCTTGGAGAATTTTCTTGTTTTCAAGATGCTTGAATCAGTGTATTGTGTAATAGGAATCAGAGTTATGTAACAGGAGTGAATAAAGTTGATTTGGGTTATGATAATGAATGAATTTCTTCTACTGTGTATCAATTTTTCTTCATTTGATCTGTTATATATACATTTCTCTTCTTGAATATGCAATTAATTACTACTCAGGCTTGTAAGGATTCCTGGTTTAATTCATTTCTTGTATAATGGAAGTCTATTTAGGTTGCAAAGCTAGATTAGGATACATACAAGAAAGAATCCCTGTCTTCATTTCTTAATTCACTGTCCCGTGTTCTTAATTTCATCTGCAGTGATTGACAAACATCTTTGTAATGAACTCCTCTCTTTGCCTGATTTGACATATCTTACAAAGTGTTTTTGTGGTTGCTCTTGAATTAGTTTTGGTAGTCGTTGCTTCCTTTCTTCTACTGTGAGCTATAAAAATTAGGCAATTACGTAGCACCATCAATGGTAAGATTGAACCTATGCGAATTTCATTATGTATCTGCTTGCTGATATAAAACATGTTGCCATATTACGTACCGTACAAGGAGAGAACGATAGTTCCATATTTGACATCCTCAGCCGGCCACTCTTTACATGCTTCTGCAATCTTGATGGGAAGTGGGAACTGCTCAAGATCAATCATAGTTCATAGGACAACCACATGACAACTAGCAGCATACCAAACTGATTTCAATAATGCTCTTGCTCCAAAAATGGAGAAAATCACATCGTTCTTTAAAATGGTTGTGGCTCTCAGTTTCCAGTGTGACAGGCAGTTGAAATTTCCTCTTCTTCGGACTTATATAGGAAAGCCAAAGCTATTGGAGAATCTCTTCTATCTGGCGATGAATTTCGTAACTTCATAACAATACTGGCACAACTTGTCCAGATGAGATCGGAGGGGATTTTATTATGATGCCAAAATTATGCAAAAATTTTCCAACGCAAGGCTATGCATAAACAACAGGCAGCCGATTTAAGGCAAAAACCACAATTGAAATTAACGAATTTCAAATAAATTTGTGATCACCATCTTAAAATTTGTAAGATAAATATTCAAAATCCAAGCACTAGACATGCATAAGAGCTAGTATATCACTACTGGGCCTCATATAGATAGCTTCATCGACAAACATGCAACATATATTTCACCAAAATTCTGCTAAGCTATATTTTTCCCTTGCACTTTATAATTTCTTTCCCACCATACAAAAAAAGTAGAGATCGGAAACAAGAGACTCTTTCTCGAGAGTTCATTCATACAGTTATATCAAAAAAGCCACAACTTTAAACAACCAACTTTTTGATACGATCGAGATTTCTCTGTAAAAGAGAATCTAAACTATGAATAAATGGAGATTCAACGTCAAGGGAAAAATAAGCATACACAACACCAATTCTTAATGAAAACAAAATTAAATAAGATCCTAGAACTCACTAGCCTTCTCGTCATCTGCACAAATCTACTATCATCCTCAAATTATTTTCCCTTCTGTAGATTTGCCTTCGCCGCATACGGATTACAAATTAAACGAGTCTTTTGAAGATTTGAACGAATAGAAGTAAAACTTCACAACAAATGCTTGAGAGGAAAAATCAAAACGCTTTATATTGTTGTTGTTCCTCACATTTTGTTGTGATTATAATCATCGAAAATATTGATCTGCCGATGTTTGTAGATTTCCTTCTTTCTTTTATTGCAGAGGCGATGGAGGATGTGTCACCAGGGAAACTAGGGCAAAACTTTTCTATTTATAAGGTACAGATCTGATTGTCCAAGTTGGGGTTAATTGTAGCCGTTGATTTTCATAGCAAAAAGTTTCCTCGAGATGGGGATCATAGGACAGGACCCACCATTTACTGTAACGAAAACAACACATGAAATGAATTTCTTCAACAAACCATTTGTCATTCATTTATGTGTTGACAACTTGCAAAGTGGTAACCAGGAGCAGCATACCTTTGATAAAACATTCATTTCAGTAATGCTCTTGCTCTAAAAATAGAGAGAGAAATCATAGAATCGCATCACTCCATGAATCATATCAATAATATTTTATTTTATTTTTGAATAAAAAGGGTTGACTTTATTAAAATTTAAAAAATAGAAAGAGGTTCATAGGAAGCTGAAGGATGAGCCCAAAATAACTTGTTACACCAAAACAACTATTAGCTATTGTAATTTAAAATGTCCTCCCAATTTGTAATCAGATCTCTAAAGGATATGAACTTAAACCACTAATATAAGGAGCCCCATTTGAAGAGAATCCTTTTCACCTCATTGATTAGAGACTGCAAATCTTTTCCTTTCTTTTTAGCCATTACCCTTAAATTCCTTTCCTTCCACAATGCCCATTGAATGGCAAAGGGAATGAGGGGCCATATCTTCCTAGCCATCCTTTTTCATGAAGAGATACTGTAAAATACTCCCATATAGCTTTTGATATTCGGTTGTTTAAGAGGACATGGTCCACTGTCTCATATGTACCATTAGAGAAGCAGCATTGTGTGTTTTCAATTGGTGTCTTTCTCTTCTCCAAATTATTCACAATATTGCATTGTGGCACCACAAACCAAGCAAACAGTTGAGCTTTCCTTGGTACCTTCTTGACCCATATGTACTTGAAATCAGCTGGGGTGTTGGCTTTTTCCAGCTGCCATATCCATCTTTTACTGTGTAGTTGTTGTTACAGGCAAGTGTATCCACAGTATTGGTAAGATCTGGAGGGTCACCAATCAAGTTAATGAGGTTATCTAATTCTCTTCTTTCCTCCGTATTTGGATAATGCCTCAGTTGTATTTTCCATATGTCATTTTGTATGAGATCAGCAACTCTGGCAATCTTTTCACAACAAGCTTTGTATGCCTTTTATGAAGATGAAATGGAGCTGCACCCTTCCACTTATCTTTCCAAAATCTGGCATTCTTCTCTGATGCTATATTTACTGAAGACATACCTTGTAAAACCTGCTTTTCATTTTGAATAGCTCTCCAGAAACCTCTGCTATAAGGTAATGTGTACTCATAGGACCACAAATCATCCTCCTCTGAGTTTTTTAATGTACTATAACTTTCCTCCACATATCATATATATAATGTTACCTTTGATGTACGAGGTAACATTACACTGTAGGCTTTAAATAAGCATTCAAAACACGTCTATGTTTGCTTTTGTTGAGCTCTGCGAAACACTATGCAATTTGATTTCAACTGACTTTTATTTGTTTCTCAATTAAAAGAAGTCGTGCGTTACCCCTTGCACCATGATTCAACTCATGCCACTATTTCACATTTTAATTCTAACGTTGCTTTTGTAGCCGGCCGGGAAGGTGAAAAATATGTGGAAGAATATAGGATGTGTTTTTACGGAATATCAGATGTTGATTAACCATTTTCTACTGAGTTCAAGCGCATTTGGCAGGAAGACGTAAATGAACTTTTGGGCTAAGTTATAGCTAGTAGTGGGCTTGGATCTCATGGGGCTTGGTCACATCACGTTGGTCAGTCAGGTCATACTTTGTTAGGGTTTACCAAGATAACTTCTATATAAACCTAGGATAGGAATACCTATCAGACGTTCAGAACCCTGCCGTCTCAACTTCTGTCGCTCCTTTGTAGATCTCTGATATTGAAATTTTGCTCCGCAAATGATAATAGAAAAACTGAAATTTGGAAATCCACACATTCAAATACACATTGAGTCTTCCTCTCTGAAGTATTTTCCAGTTGATCCCTATCATTAGAAGGGGTCTGGGTAGTCATTTCTGAACTCTCCTCTTGGTATTCACTTCTGAACTCTCCTTCTCTGGAAAGAACCTGCTGTTTGAGGATTTTTTTGTTTAATAAATTATGGTAGAAAAAATAGTATTACAGAATTTCTTGTTCCGAAATGCTTGAATCAAGTTTATGTAACAGGAATGGATAAAGTTGATTGGGTTAATGAGTTTCAATGATTTTTTTTCCTATCGTGTAATCATTCATTTTCATTTAATATGTTGTTCATTTTCCTTTTGAATATGCATTTGTTTTGTGTTTTTGACAACAACTTTTGAATATGACTTTCTCCTATTGTGTGACCATAATTTGATTTGATGTTTATTTTCACCGTGCCATGCTTAATTAGTCATGTTCCTCTCATTTTACTATATATGTTTCTAGTTCTGAATAATCTGTTTAAATCTTCTCGGCATAAGCGATTTTGGCAAAAATCCTCTCTTTCACAAATCAGAGCAAACCAGCTTTATGTTTGTGGAATCCATCTGTAAATGATGTAGAAAAAAATTGAGATATTGATGGTTGAAAATCTCCTTTTGGGTGGTCTCATATTTCCAAGACCAAATCAATCAAAAAAATATATTTCCGGGCCTGCGCCATGGCCATTAGATATACATTTTGTAGATTCATTTTTTTGATAATTTGAGCTTATGAGGATATCAAATATAAAAAACACCATTTTTCTGGACTGAATGGCTTGATGCCTTGGTGAGAAATTTCTGCAATTCCGAGGCTTAAATTTTAATTTTATCTGTAATGCTTTACAATTAGCTTTGTTGTTGTCGATTTTACATATCTAACAAACTACAGTGTGGCTGCTATGAGTAGTCAAAATGACAATTGCCGTGGACACTTTGTTTGAAAATAAATTGAAAGTGAACTGTGTATGTTGCTGAGTTTGATTACATTGACTTTGCACTGGTAGAATATATAATGCTTAGCGATCTTTCCTTCGGGCTCTTGTCATCTAAAGAGCACAAACTTAACTTCATCACTCTACCTGACATTATACTCGCACTTCCCTCTTTCTGGAGTGCATCATTAAATCCTCGGGCACAACAGTTCTCCATATATGGAGCAAGCTAAAGCTATTTTACGATTGAGAATTTTTTTTTAATTGCTCCTCTCCACATTTTTGTTCACTTAAACTGCAAATTAAGCTTACACTGTTCCAGATAAGCTGGAGGTCGTCATTGCAATCAGTTTTAGCTCAATCAACAGCAGAGGCTGAGCTAATTGCAGTAAATGAGGCCAGGAAGGAAGCTACTTGGCTTAAAGGCTTGATTGGAGTTTTTGGAATCAAACAAGAATGCATAGATGTGTATAGTGACAGTCAGAGTGCTATAGACTTGATGAAGCATGAAGACTTTCATGGAAGAGAAAGGCACATCAATGTGAGGTATCATTTCGCCCGAGATACCGTAGATGGTGGACAGTTTTCAATACTGAAGATTCACACAAAGGATAATCCTTCAGACATGCTCACGAAGGTAGTACTGGTTAGTAAGTTCAAACATTGTTTGAACTTAATCAACACTATACCAGTGTAGGCACCGAAAGGTGCAATGTAGTGACGATGAAGTACGTGAAGTGAAGAACAATGTGGTAAGTGAAAGATTGTCAACAAAGGTGGAGAATTGTAATATTTGTTGAGCAAGTCTTTCACTATTACAAGAAAGCTTGCAAGAGTCCTATTCTAGATAACCAAGTAAACCGACTTGGTTATAAATAAGGAAATTGTGAAGTTAGGAAACCGTCTAGGATTTGGACATCGAGTATACTTGATCTCCAAGTATTAAAGGTTATAAATAGGTGGTAGTCTATTGAGTCATATACACAGACATAGAGGTGGAGAGACATATAGGTTTTCTTCTAGTGGTAAGGTTACACAACGTTGAGACTTGTTCTTGTAAGGGTTGTGAGACAAGAGAAAATAGCAAGGGACTATACCGAGTGGCTCTTGTAATTGTTCTTCAGATTTCCATAGTGAAAGGTTCATCATCGTCAAGTGGAGTAGGCATTGCCGAACCACTATAAATCTCTGTGTTGTGATTTGCTTCTTCTTTATTCTTTTGTGGTTGTTGTGTGTACTTGCTTTATACTCGTCTGTGTGTGCACTCGTGTGTGTCTAGAGCTATACAGGACTGGTATTGATTGCTACAGATTGAACAAAGTGCAGGGAATAAAATTCACAACAACAGCATTCACCCATTACTACCTAGCGAGATGGAAGCAGTAAATGCAGGTTCAAAGCCATTTTCGCTGTTATATTGATGTACATGGATTTTGCCTGCCATTGTTATATCAAGTTGTAGTTGTATTAATATTTTCTAGCGAGGAGGATATTTATATGATTAACTTGGGGTCACTGGTGCTGGAGAAATACGTGAAAATCGTTAGTGAGTAATTGTGGAACTACTATAATCCACCTAATATTGTAAGTTAGTCTTGTCACTATTGATACAAAAATCCTAGTCTCTGATCACCTTGTTCAAACACCTTCCTCTTTCCCAAAACATTCAAAATGATGGTAATGGGAATTGGAACATGGTGATGGTCACAGACATTGACTAGCTACTAACACTCGGTTAAACAGAAAATTAAGTATACCTCCTTTTAGAGTGGTAGGTGATTAGGTGGTGCTTGACAAGGACTGAATGAATGAATGAGAGGAACAACCAAATGTAAATGTCTAGCTAGGAACTAGGACGACAGTTTTCCTCCTAGCCTGTTTGGCAACCAGAGTAAAGAAAATTTGGCATCGGTACTATCAAAGGTTTATCAATCCTCCTCACCTGATGGCTAATACATTAATACGGGTACTGGTCATTTGGTGACTTTAAACAATTTTCTAGTTCTGGCGATCAGTTTGCACTCTGCAAGTACTTGTACTACTCATACGTGATACAAAGTTTCCTTCAACTTAACGATTCATAACAGTGTTAGCACAATTTGTCCACATCAAATGGGATTTTATTATGATACCAAAATTAAATAAAGAGACTTTCCAACGCAAGACTATGCATAATCAACAGGCAGCAGACAATTGAAACGAATGTAACATAAATTTGCAATCACTAAACGTGGCGGTGCTAAAATAAATTTTTCACTGGCCTCATATGGCTTCATCGGCAGACAGACAACAGTCATTCTGATTTCTACTTAGCTATATTTCGTAGAGGGTTCACACATTTTATAAAAATAAAGGCACAACTTTAAACTATCAATTAAGTGCTTTTCAAAAGGTGATCTAAAAACTAATCAATACTATACACAAAAAATAGAGATCGGAAACAAGAGACTCCTTTCTAGAGATTTCATACATTTATAACAACAAAGGGGATTGTATGATGCCTGATTTCTCATTGAAAAATAATCCAAACTGTGATCAAACAGCCTTGCAAAGACAAAGATTATCAAAGGGAAAATAAACATACATTGCAACTGTTCAACATGTCATGCAAACACATCCTTAAATCTCTCTAGCCTCTTCATCGACTGTCAGAGATCTTTTATCATCCTCAATTGTTTTGCCTTATACCAATTTAAAGAAGCCTCAGATCTCTGGAAAGAATAGTAAAACCAAATGGGGAGTAGAGGAATCGAACATATGAAATAAATCATAATAAATGATTGAGAGGAGAAATCATAACACTTCTATCATCCTCAATTGTTTTGCCTTTTTGAACCTTGCCTTTTCCTTTGCCGGCTCGTCGCAAATTTAAGACACCTCAAATTTCTTAAATGAATTGTAAAACCAAATGTGGAGTAAAGGAATCAGTGATTCTAGAATTTCTATGAATATTGATAAGAAATGACTGAGAGGAAAAATCATAATGCTTTTATATTGGTTGTTGTTGTCGAAGATGTTTAAACCGGTCATGATTTGGGTTGTGATGATAACATAGAGAGATCTACTTGTTCCTTTGGCTGCAGAGACGAGGGAAACGAAATAGGGCTAAACTTTTCTATTTATAAGGCACAAAGATCTGATTGTTAGAGAGGTAGGATTAATCGTAGTCGTTGATTTAGCTGACCGTAAAATCTGACCGGCTGCCGTCAATTACTGCATTGACATCTGTAGAGGGGTCCTATGTGCATTTTCCTTTTTTTTTTTATGATGCCAGATTTCTCATTACAAAATAATCAAATTAACTTTGAACAAAACATCCTTGAACAGAGATTTAAAGGAAAAATAAACACACAAACACAACAACTATTCAAGATGCATACACATCCTCATATCTCTCTAGCCTGCATGGACTCTCACAGATCTTGTATCATCCTCAACTGTTTTGCCTTTTCTCAACTTTCCATTTGCCGGTCCATCAAGCGGAAATATCCCCCGCTTGTTTACATAGAGAATCATTATTTCAACTGACTAGAAAGTATGCTGACACCAGAGTAGCCGAATCATTGATTCTACAATTTTCGAAATAACTGATAAGAAATGAGTGAGAGGAAATATCATAACGCTTTTATATCAATTTTTTTTGTCGACGATGTTTAAACTGGTCATGATTTTGGTTGTGTTGATAATCATAGATAATAGATCTACAGCTTTTGTTGATTTCTAGGGTTTCCTTGTTTCTTTTGGCTTGTTACAAAGACGATATATAAAAAAGTTAGGGCAAAACTTTTCTATTTATAAGGCACGGAGATCTGATTGTTTAAGTTAGGGTTAATTGTAGTCGCCGATTCAGATTCATCATTGACATGTGTTCTTTAGCTGACCGTAAGATCTGACCGATATATCCACTGCCATCAACTACTGTACATCAGTAGTACACCGAGATGTTTCATATCCGAGCCACATCCCCCGGCCACTCTTTACATGTTTCTGAAAATCTTGGTCGGAATTCTTCCTCAAGATGACAATCATAGGAGAGGACCCTCCATTTACCGCAGTAAAAACAACACATGAAATGAATTTCTAAAACGGACCATTCTTTTATGTTGTTGACAATTTTTCTAAGTGGATGAGGATGACAACTTCTAGCAGCATTCATACATTTGATAAACATCCATTCCCGATATTGCTCTTTCTTTAAAAATAAAGAAAAATCTAAAAAGTGCATCCCTCCTTTAAATGGTTATCATGAGCCTGACGTGATTTACGACCAACTGAAATAATTAACCGGCTCTGCGAAAAAAAAAATATACATTTCAAATGAGCCATCTTGATGGTACTGGGAGAGGGGTCCCATGTTGGGTTGTCTCTTGCAAGATCAAGAGTAGGGAGCATATTTCATCAAAGATGAACAAGAACGAGCAATTATTGTTGTATATGACCAAGGAGGGCCAAACGCTAGCTTGGCCTACCTATTTGTTGGTCCATGGTGGATCTAAAACGTGCTAAAATTGCTTGATAAGCATTTTCTGGCCGATGGCATTATAATGGATACTGATTTACTTTTTTTGGACTATAAATTCCACCCCATAAATTATTTTTTGACTTGGGAGCCAACTGCGTCAATACTAAATACATTGCATTTTAAAAACTTCGACACCCTGCAAAGTGCAAGCCCATTAAGTGTGCATTAAGTCACCGCCAAAAAAGAGAGCTGCAAAATTGCCTTAATACGAAGAGTATTAACATGATTGACCAAAGTGCAGGGAATAAAATTGACCCAAGAGTACTCACCCATTACTACCTAGCGAGTTGGAAGCAGTAAATGCAGATCTAAAACCATTTTCTACCAAGTTGTAAAAAGCTATTGGAGACTCCCCACCTCTTCCTGACGATCGAGTTCACAACTTCAGAACAATACTGGCAGTGGCACAACTTGTCCCGATCAAAGGGAATTTATTAAGATGCCAAATTATGCAAAGACTTTTCAACGCAAGACTATGCATAATCAACAGGCAGTAGATCAGATTTAAGGCGAAAGCAACAATTGAAACGAATGTAACATAAATTTGTAAACACCAGACGTTGCAGTGCTAAGATTAATATTGAAAATGCAAACACTTCAGCTATGTCACTGGCCTCGTATACTAGCTTCATCAACAGAAAGACAATAGTCATGTCACTAAAATTCTGCTTTCTGCTAAGCTATATATATTTCCTTGAGAGCTCATACATTTTATAACAATAAAGGTACAACTTTGAACAATCAATTAAGTGCTTTTACGGGGATTCAAAAAATAATCAAAACTAAAGAGAAAAATAGAGATCGGAAACAAGAGACTCTTTCAAGAGATTTCATACATTAATAACAATAAAGGGGTTTCTAAGAGGCCAAATTTCTCATTGAAAATAATACAAACTATGAACAAACAGCGTTGAACTTGGAAAGTAAACATATCGACCCAACAACTATCCAACATGCAAACACTTCCTCAAATCTCTTAGCCTTCATGGATTCCATAAGATCTCGTATCGTCCTCTATTACTTATGCAGTCATCTCGTGAAATTGAAAGAAATCTGGCACCAAAAGTAGAGTAGACGGATCATTGATTCTAAAACTCGTAGAACAAATAAGGAATGACTGAGAGGAAAAATAATAACGCTTTTATATTGATTATCGTTGTCGAAGATTTTTAAACTAGTCATGATTTTGGTTGTGATGATAATCATACAGAATAGATCTACACCTTTTGTTGATTTCCTAGGCTTTCGTTCTTTCTGTCGCTGCAGATATAATGGAGGATGGGATAAAAAAAAATTAGGCATAACTTTCTATATATAAGGCACAGATCTGATTGTGTAAGTTAGGGTTAATCGTAGCCGTTGATTTAGACTCATCATTGACACGTATTCGTTACCTAGATCTGACCGGCAAATCCACTGCCAGCAATTACTATACATAGGTAGTACGCTGAGATGTTTCATATCTGAGACACATCCCCTACCAATCTTTATAAATGCTTCTAAAATCTTGGTCAGAATTCCTCCTCGAGACAATCACAAGAGGCGACCATCTGGTCATTTGTTTGTGTTGTCGACAATTTTTCTAAGTGGATGAGGATGACAACTTCTAGCACCATACATTTGGTATAAACTCACTCCAATAATAGAGAAAAATCATAAAACTGTATCAGTCCTAGAAATGGTTATCGTGACTTATCAATAATGCCAATAAGATGGGCGCTCCATGCTTCAGGTGTTCTTTCTGTCAAGACACTATATTCAAAACTGGTAGAAAACGATGGTATAACTGATTCCACATCTTTTTGTGTGGAAACATGCTGATGTTCCACCTAAAGTGGCTTTTCTCTTGTGGTGTGTCATTCATAATAAGTTGAATACAGTCCAGATGCTACAAAGGAAAGGCATGAATGTGGATAATGCTTGTGTGATGTGAGGAAATGATACTGAAACTCAAGATCACCTCTTCCTACATTGCAAGATTGCGTACACTGTTTGGTGCAGCATCATTCCTAGACATTTTTGGGCATGGGTTATGCCTGCTACTTTGAAGACTCTAGCACATTCATGGCATCAATCAAACTTTCGAGTTCCGGAAATTATATTTGGGGCTTGATTCATGGAAAGTCTTTAGTCACTTGGGCAGCAGCTGCTGGTCATAGGGTTCATCTTAACTTTTCCAGTTCAGTACTTAGTACTTGGGAGGAAATTTTCATGTAATCAGTTCTTTTATTTTCGTTAATTCTCTACAATTGGTAGAGCACCTTTTGTAAATTCTCTCTTCTAATGAAATTCTCTTTCGATCAAAAACAAAAAACTTATCAATAATGACCCATGATTCGATTTACTACCAACTAAAATATTTAACCGCCTCTTTGACAAAATACACATGTCAAATCAGCCCTCTCGATGGTTCTCGGAGGGGTGTAGGAAGGAAAACAAATGGTCCTCTGAGAGGTGTCCTATGTTGAGTTGTCTCCTGCAAGACCTCAACCCACGTTGAGTCTATCACCACCGATTCAAGAATCAACAGTAGGGTGCATTTTTCATTATATGAAGCTACTGTATGTAAATATTGATACACGGCAGGACAAGAACGAGCGGATATTGTATTTTTGGAGAATAAGTACAAGTACTATCAATTTTGATCGTTCCATACAATTAAAAAGGGGTTAGAGATTATCAAACAAACACTTGCCATGAATTTCATTTCAACTTGGGTTTTCTTCGTTTCAAGTGCATTCGGCAGAAAGTAAATGAACTACTGGGCTAGGTTATAAGTAATACTAGGCTTGGGTCTCATGGGGCAGAATTACTTGTTAGGGTTTTAGCAAAATGACTTCTATATAAACTTGTGGTTCTCTCTGTCTCAAACTTTTATCAAACACTGTATCCTCTTAGATCTAAGACTCTGTTACTGTTATTGAAATTCTGCTCTGCAAATTGATAGTAGAAAACCCAATATTTGCTTTATATGGAAATCCTCACATTTAAACACACGATGAGTTTTCCTCTCTAAAGTATATTTGCATTTCAATCTTTGATACCTGATGTCCTAGGATATTCTCCTCCTAAAGAAGACAGTTTCGTTCAGCTCAGTGAGAGGATCCATATTCAGAAGTTCTTTTTTTCTGTCAAACCGTCATTTGGGAAAAGAAGCATTGCTTATGAACTTTCTTGCTTTGAAATTATTGTTAAAGTTTGGTTGAAAAATTATTATTAGGTAATTGCTAGGAGAATTTCTTGTTCCGAAATGGTTGAACAAGTTCATGTAATAGGAATCATTTTATTTAACAGGAATGAATAAATGCATAATGAAGTTGAATGATTTTCTCCTATTGTATAACAATTCTTCATATGATCTGATGTTTATTTTTCTACTAAAGATGCCTTTGCTTTACGATTCTTGAAAACAACTTCAAGAACTAGATAAGGATTCCTGTTTAGACTGTTGAGGTTGCAAATTGAAATTAGGGTACATACATGACATGATATATTCGTGGCAAAGAATCCATATAAAACGCGAACTCCTAAATTTAACTATAGTACAGTCCTACAGTGTCACCCCAGGTAGAACATTTATCTTCATTTTATTGATTTGATTTAAAGTTGGATAGTATAATGTGATGAAGTTTCAACTTAAATGGTCAAAATTCGGTCTTTTAACCATTCCCATCGGTGGAAATTGGGTGGTGGTGGTTGATGATGATTGTGGGTGGTGGCAGTAATGAATATGCATTGTGGTTCCTGGTTCGATGCGTGCATTCATATTGAATCTTCTTTATTATACCAAGCAAGCATCCTTGGACCTGGATTATCATCTTTAATTGGCGTGGGAACCATAGAGTTGAATAGGTAGGAACATGGTTTGGCAAATACTCAGTCACTCCTACTACGTAACATTTAGCATAAAATCTTAACAGCATCAGAAGGGCCTAGCTACATGTCACAAAACCCAACCAATGCTTCATTTTCTCATAATTAGGTGCATGGCCGGCCAGTCTCTACGTACATGCTAATAAAATCATGGTCGAAATTCCTCACGGTCAAACCATAGGACAGGACCCTCCAGTTACAACAACGGAAGAAACACATGAAATGAATATCTTCAACAGACCGACCATATTGGTAGCTCGTGTGTTTTGACAATTCTATTATGATGTCCAATTTGTGCAAAGACTTTCCAACGCAAGCCTATGCATAATCAACAGGCAGTATATGCAGATTTAAGGCGAACACAACAATTACGAATTTAATGCAAAATAAATTCGTAATCACTAGACGTTGCAGTGCTAAGATTAATATTGGCAATGCAAACAATTCAGCTATGTCACTCGTATAGCTTCGTCAACAGCCAGACAACAATCGTTTCATCAAAATTCTGCTTTCTGTTAAGCTATATTTCGTAGAGAGTGCATACATTTGATAACAATACAGGCACAACTTTAAACAATCAATTAAAAGGGGATTTAAAAAATAATCGAAACTAACAGAAAAATAGAGACCGGAAACAAGTGACTCTTTCTAGAGATTTTATACATTTTATAACAATAAAGAGGATTTTATGACGCCAGATATCTCATTTAAAAATAATAGAAACTGCGAACAAACATCCTTTAACAGCCATTCAAAGGGAAAATAAAGATACATATATATAGCAACAATTCAAAATGCAAACAATTCCTCAATTCTCTCTAGCCTTCACGGACTCTCACAGATCTTGTATCATAGCATAACACCAAATTGGTACTATTTTTAATTTTTTGGCTCCAGAAAGAAGCTTCACCATAAGAAAAAGACTGAGACTTGAAAAACAACCAAACGCACATTAACTTACTCAAAAACCAAAAACATTGGCTTTATAATATTACCTCTTAAGAATATCGGTGCTTGGATGAATGAAGGGGAAAATGCAAACCAAACACATAAAACTGAAATAACTCAGTAACACATAGTAGTAACCCAACAAAACTGTGAATCAGATGTATGCTTTTTCCCCATGAGTATATAGTTTTGGAATGTCTTTGTCATGAATCTTCAAAACGCCCAGTTACTAGATCCTTAGCTTGGAGGCCATCAACTGAGTCGAGATAAGAATGAGGTTGCAGACTAATAAGAGGAGAAGAAGAAATACAAAAAGACTTGATTTTACTTGTTTTCTTCTCATGTACATCTCATAATCTTTATGCAACAACATATTTATGCATCTCATAATCTTTATGCAACAACATATTATCTAATTCATGAATGTAAAGCTAGAGATTTGCTGATTCATATTTTATGGTAACCAAACTTACCCTGTATTTTCAATTAATAATTATCTACTACTAAACTTGTTTTCTTCTAGTTTTAAGAAACCCCAACAGGGTGAAAATCATAGAAGATTCCAAGTAAATGTCATATCATCTTCCCTGGCCGCGTATCCCACCTGCAGGCAATATATGAATATTGTGGCAGTTAGTTGGAAATAAATGTTTATTCGGATTGAATCAGAAACAAGCAGTCAAAACACAAATGCAATAAGATTATTACCCGATCAAGTCTTAGCACCCCCACATCCGAGAATAGAGATTACTTATGGTGGAAATGATAAATGACACATTGTGTTTTGGAGAGGACATATCATAATGCGAGATGGTGTTGAAATATCTATCTTCCATGATTATGTTGGTGTTCATGGACATGAAGATCATAGATCTGCAATCGATTTTGGCACAGTAGGCTTAGAGTTTTGAGATCTGGAGAATAAAATGCTAGGGTTTTTTTTCCTCCGCCTCCTGCTACTAGCAAGAAGATCTCCAGCAATCACTACTTTCTTAAGCTTTATATAAGATCTGTACTAGTTTAGGTTTATTCTGGGAGGTTTAGATCTTCCATTGGGACTATGCATGGGTACACGTGGTGGATGTTGGAAGGTGTTATGAAATTGGGAGTCGGAAGGTGAGATGAAATTTGATTTGGTGTTTGGCGGAGTGCAAATAGCTACGCAAAGAACCTACTTCTTCAAAGAGTAACACATCCAATTGTGCTGTTAGGTGTGGTGTTTCCTCTCCAACAACTACTTCACGTTTAACCGAAAATAAAAAACCTTTAGCTCACGTTGAAGAAGGTATTAAGGAATCCTTAATACCTAAAAATGTTGCGGCATTCTAATGGTGATAGTCAACCCACTGAGAGAATTCATATTCATTATCTAGGACTACGTATGGTACTCCAGAGGGTACTCATACATGAGATTCCGTTTCAAGGTATTCAGGTTTTGACTCCTAACTGAGAAAAATTAACAAAGATTGTTGTTAATTATATGTTTGGGAGATGCTTACTGTTACTGGATTGTAATTGATAGTTAAACTAGTAGCTTGTGTTTACTTTGTAACTGTTCACATTTTATATATATCTTTTCAAGGTTCTAATCCGATAAATGATCCACCCCACAAATGTACTGGTGGTGGTTTATCTGTCAAATCAAGACTGCTATCTCTGGTTGATGCGTGCTTTGATTTTCAATCTTGTTGATTATATACCAAGCAAGCATCCTTAATTATCATCTTTAATTGGCGTGGGAGCCATTGTGTTGAATACTCACTCACTCTACTACGTATTAGTAGTATCAAATTTCAACAGCATCAGAAAAGCCTAGCAATATGTCACAAAGACCCAACCAATGCTTAGTTTTCTCGTAATTAGGTGAATGCCCGGCCACTCTCTTACATGCTTCTAAAATCATGGTCGGAATTCCTCAGGATCAAATCATAGGACATGACCCTCCGTTTACAACAACGAAATCAACACCTGAAATAAATTTCTTTAGCAGAACGACCATATTGTCGTTCGTCTATGTAGTCGACAATTTTTCGTATGGATGACAACTAATAGCAGCATTACCAGCTTTGATAAAATCACATTCCAATAATGCTCTTACTAGGGCAAAACATTTCTATTTATAAGGCACATAGTTTAAGTAGGGGTTAATTGTAGTCGTTGATTCATTATTGTATCTAAAGGTTGACACGTATTCTTTAGCTCACCATAAAAATCTGACCGGCATTTCCACTGCCATCAACTAAAATCTAACCGGCTTGGTGACAAAGCCTTCTTAATGGTACTGGGAGAGTCCTATGTTGGGCTTGGTGACAAAGCCTTCTTAGCCCACGTTGAATCTGTCGCTACCGATTGAACATGGTGATGGTCATAGACAATATATACTACCATCACTCAAATAAGTCATTATGAAGGCTTTGTCACCAAGCCGGAAAAGAGAAAATGTAATTAAGTACCTCATTTTTATAAAATTCTTATATATGCTGCTGAAAAAAAAAAAAAAACCCTCCTTTTGGAGTGTACAAATGGCTAGCTAATATGCTTTCTTTTCAATGAGCACTGTGACATGAAGTCTAATTTTTCTCTCTTCTTCCAACTTATTTTTTTTTTTTTTGAAAATTTCTCTTCTTCCAACTTATTGGCTTTGCTCTGGTTGAATAATGCTTAGATCTTTCCTTTGGGTTCTATTGTCATCTAAAGACCACAACCTTAATTTCATCATTCCACTTGACAGCATACTTGCGTTACCTTGCATCTTTTTTCTGGTGTGTTTTGATAATAGGAGCGAGCTTCAGGTCCTCGGGCACAACAGGTTCCCGGTGGAGCGAGCTTAAATTAATAGGAGAACTTTTTTCTTGCTCCACCAACTAAAAGTGACAGCAGAAATGTGTCCGGAAGAAAGCCCTATTTGCTCACAGTTCTTGAGGTTATCCAGTCTATCATCCGCAAGAAGAACCATTGTTCCTATAGTCAATCACTCATCTATAATGAACATATGCGCAAAGCTGAAATATACAAACAAAAACCATCAAAACTCAAGCGAAAGTCAACAAAAGTCAATTATTGATTTCAACTTGTGCTAAAATTCTTAATTGGTTCTTTCTCTATTCAATCGTTGTTTCTCTAATGAGAACATCAGAAGTTGACAAGTTAACTATGTTTGGATGGAAATTTGGATGGTTGGGGCAGTTTACCTAGTACTAGAATGTTGGATGGTAGAGGTGGCCGATGGTCTTTCAGTTTTCTATTTTTCTCCCGTATTTTCCGAGTCCGTCCATTCCAATTGATCAAGATTAGTACTAATACTAATACATGGCTGTTTCTTTCTTCCACAGTCTTCATCGTATTTCAGCTTTGATATATCCTTCAAGTATGACGGGATCTAGCCCTACAACAGATACAAACTGTCACACTATCAAAACAAGACCAACATTATTATGAAACAAAAATCATCTTCTAATGCAATTCCCGAATTTAAAAGATGGTAACAGAAATATAAGTACGTTCTTTTAGAGTGTAGAAATGGCTCTTTAAATGCAATTCTAATGTTTGCTTTGTGATATTCATTGTAATAGCTGCTGATCAGTTAGCTAAAATGAATGAATCTCAATTTGAGAGGCTATGATTCAGAATGCAGAGATGATGGTTATAGCTAGAAAGTGAGTGCAATGGAGAGATTTTTAGGTGATTAGGTGGTGCATGACAAGGAATGAATGAATGAGAGCAACAAGCCAACAACAAAAAATGTCAAGTTAGTAGCTAGGAATTAATGAAAGGGGTTTCACTAAAACACACATAGAATCATGTGAAGATGGTTAGTGAGTTGGTCTTAAATCTCAACTACTGATACAAAAATACAAATCTCTGACCACTTTGCTCAACCACCAATTTTTTGCTTCTAGCTAGGTAGGAAGGAGCCTACCTCTTTCCCAAAACTGCTTCTAGCTTGATGCTGATTTTAATTTTTTTTAATTTCATGACAGCAAATAGAAAAAAGGTTGTGCAGTGTCAATCTTCTTTAATTGGCGTGAGAGCCCAATGCTTCATTTTATAACTAGATATGTTTGATTTGTAGTCAAATATAGATGTTTCATAGTCCCCCGCCACTCTTTACATGCTTCTAAAATGTTGGTGGGAATTCCTCGAGATCAACCACAGGACACCACAGGACAACTAGCAGCATACGATCTCGCTCAAAAAATAGAGAAAACAATAAAAGTATATCATTCCTTGAAATGGTTATCATGATCGATTATGCATAATCAACAGGCAGTGCTAAGATTAATATTGAAACGAATGTATATTAAATTTGTAATCACTGGATGTTGCGGTGCTAAGATTAATATTGAAAATTTAAACACTTCAACTATGTCACTGGTTTCATATAGCTTTTTCAACAGACAGACAACACTCATTTCACTAAAATTCTGCTTTCTGCTGAGCTGTATTTCCTAGAGAGTTCATACACTTAGATCGGAAACAAGACACACTTTCTAGAGACTTCATACATATTATAACAATAAAGAGGATTTTATTATGCCAGATTTCTCATTACAAAATAATCAATATTAACCGTGAACAAAACAGCCTTGAACAGAGATTCAAAGGAATAATAAACATACAAACACAACAACTATTCAAGATGCAAACACATCCTCAAATCTCGCTAGCCTTCATGGACTCTCAAAGATCTTGTATCATCCTCAATTGTTTTACCCTTTCTCAACTTTCCCTTTGTCGGCCCACGGCTCAGTGATATCTCCCACTTCTATTTAGATCAAGAATCATTATTTCAACTGACTAGAAAGTATCCTGACACCATAGTAGCCGAATCATTGATTCTAAAATTTTCAAAGTAGCTAATAAGATATGACTGAGAGAAAAAATCATAACGCTTTTATATCAATTGTTTTTGTCGACGATGTTCAAATTGATCATGATTTTGGTTGTGTTGATAATCATAAAGAATAGATCTATAACTTTTTGTTGATTTCTAGGGCTTCTTTGTTTCTTTTGCCTCGTTACAGAGACGATGGATAAAAAAGTTAGGGTAAAACTTTTCTATTTATAAGGCACGGAGATCTTTAAGTTAGGGTTAATTAATGTAGTCGTCGATTTAGATTCATCAGTGACATGTGTTCTTTAGCCAACCGTAAGATCTGACCGGCATATCCACTGCCATTAACTACTGAATATCAGTAGTACGCCGAGATGTTTCATATCCGAGGCACATCCCCCGGCAACTCTTTACATGTTTCTGAAAATCTTGGTCGGAATTCCTCCTCTAGGTGACAATCACAGGAGAGGACCCTCCAATTACCGCAGTGAAAACAACACATGAAATGAATTTCTACAACGGACCATTGTTTTATGTTGTTGACAATTTTTCTAAGTGGGTGAGGATGCCAACTTCTAGCAGCATACATTTGATAAACACCCAATCCCGATATTGCTCTTGCTCTAAGAATAAAGAAAATTTAAAAAAGTGCACCCCTACTTGAAATGGTTATCATGAGTCCCGACTCAGATCAATAATGACCCCATGACGTGATATACGACCAACTAAAATAATTAACCGTCTCTGTGACAAAATATATACATGTAAAATCAGCCCTCTTGATGGTACTGGTAGAGGGGTTCTATATTGGGTTGTCTCTGCAAGATTTTAGCCCACGTTGGGTCTGTCATTTAATCAATAGTAGGGTGCAGTATTCATTGAAGGAAGTTACTGTAAAATTTGATAAATGGGACACGAACGAATTATTATTATTGTATATGACTAAGCATGATGCAATGCACAAACTTTGTAGGATGAATTTTGCACCATATATATATTTGGGAAAAATAATTAAATGGAGATCTTTATATGAATTATGAAACCAGCAGGATGAGTGCTTATCTTAGTTCTCAGCCTATCTGAATCGATCTGTGTGGTTCAGAAAACCCTTCATTGGGTCATTAGGACTTGGTTCATTCTTAATGCCTCCACATCCTCGGCAGTAACTTCATCATTCCACTTGACATTGTACTTGCGCTTCCGCTCTTCCCTCCTCATGTCATCCTCTTTCTAGGGTGCTTTATTAAGTCGTTTCAGGTCTTGGGGCACATGAACTCCCCATGCCATGGAGATCAACCACAATGGCAGGGTAAAATGTGTACATATACAGTTAATTTGTTAAGCTATGCAACAATTGGGGGAATTTTTGGGTGTCACCGTGGCAGAAATGTCTGGAAGAACCATTGCTCTACACTGCATAAGGAAAAACAAGATAACAAAACTGAATTAGTCGGGCAATTTTTTTAGTGGGGGATTAATTAGAAATGTTGAAAGTGGAGAATAACCTTTAGAGGTCCATCTGATCTATTATGCCATTTGAACTTAAGGACTGACGTATTAAGACACGATCTGGTAGACCAATATGGGCATGAGGTCCATCTGATCTCATGCTCATTTTCCGATTTTCCGTTTGTCTCCTCATTTTCAAGCGCATTTGGCAGGAAGATACAAATGAACTACTGGGCTAAATTATAGCTAGTATTGGGCTATGGTCTGATGGGGCATGGTTAGGTTAGGTCTAACTCTTTAGGGTTTACCAAGATGATTTCTATATAAACCTAGGAGTGCATCTCCATCTTCATCAAAAAAAAAAATCCCGCCGTCTCAACTTCCGTCTCTCATTTGTACGACTCTTTTATTGAAATCTTTTGCTCTGCAATATGATATAATAGTGAAGCTGAAATTTGGGAATCGTCACATTCAAACACACAATGAGTTTTCCCTCTCGAAAGTATCTCCATTGGCATTCTTAACACCTTATATAAAATTGGTCTTCTCCGTACGATAAGAGTGAGATTCGTTGAATACTATGTGAGAAACGTGTTAGGGTCTATTCTTGGGAGATTGATAAATTTTCTTTGGCAGAAAAAGTGGTATTACGAAATCCTAAAGGGATTCCTAGGAGAATTTCTTGTTCTGAAATGCTTAAATCAGTTTATGTAACAGGAAAGAATGAATTTGAATGATTATCTCCTAGTGTGTAAGTGTAACAACTCTGGTGTACTTCATATGTTATTCAGTTTCCTTCTGAATATGCATTTGCTATGTAAGAATTACGGTTTCCTTTCATCTTACTGTTTATGTTTCTAGTTTTATCCGACTTGTCTGTTTAAATCTCCTCGGCTGGCAAAAATTCTCACTTTCATCTTGTTGGGTGGTTTCATATTCCATTGCCTTGGGAGCTGCCACTTGGGACTGGCCATTATACAACTTGAGATTGTCCATGAGTCGACATACATTTCTTATTAAGATGTTCTTGTTGAGAAATAATAATTTTTAGATAAATGTCCAGATATCAGTACAAATACCATTTTTGAAATTATGCTCATGATGTATTTGTCTTGATTATTGTTGATTAGTTAACTGATGTGCTACTGTGTTTAAGTTACATTGGCTTTGCACTGGTTGAATAATTCTTAAATCTTTCAGGGTTCTTTTGTCATCTAAAGACCACAATATTAGCTCAATCATTCCACTTGACATTATAATTGCTCTTCCGCTTGGTCATATTTTACAATTGGGGTATGTTTTCTTGTTTCACTCAAACTGCAAATTAAGCTTGCACTGTTGCACCAGATTAGCCTTCTTTTCATGCGACTTGTACTCGAATATGACCAAGGATCAACTATATTAGTGTAAGTTCCGCCCCAAAAAATTATTTTTTGGACTTGGGAGCCAACTGCTAACTACATTGCATTCTAAAAACTTTGACACCCTGCAAATTGCAAGCCCATTAAGTGTGCATCAAGTCACTGCCAAAAAAAAAGAGAGCAAAAACCTGTCTTAACACGAAGAGTATTAACCAGCTGATTGTGGAAATTCTCTTGTAAGATTTGTTGGACTTAAGAATCAAGACTTGGTTAATTCTCTTGTAAAAGCTACATATACAATGAAATACTTTCACCCAACTTATAGTGAGGAAAGAAAATTCTGGCATCGGTTCTTTCAAACGATCTTCAACTTAATAGCAAACTGCATACAACAGGCAGCCGACTTAAGGCGAAAAACAACAATGGAAACGAATTTAAAATAAATTTGTAATCACTATATTTAAATTTTGTATGATAAAAATACAAAATGCAAACACTTGACATGAATAAGAGCTAGTATGTAACTACTTGTCCTCATATAGCTTCATCAACAAACAGGTAACAGTCATTTCACCAACATTCTGCTAAGCTAAGCTATATTTTTGCGCTGTTTGATTTCCTTCTTACTATACAGAAATGTGGGAACGAAACACAAACTGTTCTAGAGAGTTCATATACAATTATAACAACAAAGCCACAATTTTAAACAATCAACTTTATGATACGATACTTTTCATTAAAAATAATCTAAACCGTGAACATACAAATATTCAACTTCAAGGGAAAATGAACATACACAACACAACTATTCAAAGTGCAAACAGATCCTAGATCTCACTAGCTTTCACGACCTCTGCACAGATCTTCTATCATTCTCAAATTCTTTTGCCTTCGCTGCCTACATATTCCAGGTTAAGCGAGTTTTTGTAGGTTAAACGAAGGAGAGGAATCATTGATTCTCGCCGAGAAAGAAAACATCATAGCAAATGTTTGAGAGGAAAAATCATAACACTTGATATTGTTGTTGTTGAAACTAATCAGGATTTTGGTTGTAATTATACTCATAGAGCATAGCTAGATCTACAACTGTTTGTTAGATTTCTAAGGTTTCCTTCTTTCTTTCACTTCAGTGCAGAGGCGATGGAGGATGGGATAAGAGGAACTAGAGCAATATTTTTTTTTATTTATAAGGCACATAAATCTGATTGGTTAAGTTAGGGCTAATTGTAGTCGTTGATTTTTATAGCTAAAAAAGTGAGGTAATGAGAAGAGGAGATTCCTCGAGATGGGGATCTTAGGACAAGACCTTCTTTTACCGAAACGAAAACGCAGGAAATGAATTTCTACGATATATAGACCATCTGGTCATTCGTTTGATAACTTTTGAAGTGACATGACAACAGTAGCAGCATACCTTTGATAAAAGCGTTAAAACTCATTTCAGTAATACTCTTTTGCTCTAAAAATAGAGAGAAAAATCATAGAAGCGTATCACTCCTTGAAATAATTATCATGACTCATATCTATAAGTGAGTTGGTGCAAGGCAAGGAATGAAAGAATGCGTGCAATATTCATTTTGAATCATACCAAGCATGCATCCTTAATTAGTCATTCAATATGGGTAACTAAAAACAAGGATTCTTACGGAATCATCTGCAGGATTCTTTTCTTTGACCCACAATATGGGTTGAAGAACATGATGTATGAAGTAACATTTGCACTGTAGGATTTTAAATATGCATTCAAAACGCAAAGCTGCGAAACACTATACAATTTGGATTCAACGATTTTTATTTGTTTCTCAACTAAAAGAAGTCATGCGTTACCTCTGTGCCCCATGATTTAACTCATGCGGCTATTTCACATTTTGAGCCTGACGTTGCCGTTGTAGCCCGGCCGGGAAGGTGACAAATATGTGGAAGGATATAGGATGTGTTTTGACGGAATCATATGCAGAAACTGCCCACAATGTTAATGAACTTTTCTATGAAACAAACACTTGCCATGATATCCATTTCTACTGAGTTCAAGCGCATTCGGCAGGAAGACGCAAATGAAATTTTGGGCTTAGTTATAGCTAGTATTGGGCTTTGGTCTCATGGGGCATGGTTAGTCAGGTCTTACTCTTTAGGGTTTACCAAGATGATCTCTATATATAAACCTAGGAATACCTCTCTACATTAGACATTCATCTAAAACAAAACCCTACCGTCTCAGCTTTTGTGTCTCATTTTTCGCTCTGCAAAATGATAATAGAAGAACTGAAATTTGAAAATCGACACGTTGAAACACACAATGAATTTTCCTCTTCAAAATATTTCCAATTAAATCCTGGATGCCTAATAATACGGTGTTCTCTTTGTGATGGCTTAGAGGATTAATATTCATTATCTGGGGATTATGTATGGTACTCGAGTACTCTGAGCGGACTCGCAAGAGATTTTGTTTCAAGATATTCAGGTCCCGAGTTCTGATTCAGAATATTTTGAAAAAAATATTAAGAAAAACTAGAAATTGCGAAATTTTGGTAGAAAAAGTAGTATTAAGATATTTTTTGTTTTGAAATGGTTAAATCAATTTATGTAACAGGAATGAATAAAGTTAAATGGAACGATTATCCTATTGTGTAACAATTCTTCTTCATTTAATATGTTATTCATTTTTCTTCTGAATATGCATTTGCTATGTAAGATCTTTTGTTCAACAACTTCTAAATATGATTTTCTCCTTATTGTGCAACCATAATTTGATTTGACATTTGTATTCACCGTGTTGTGCTTAATGATATTCCTCTCATATTACTGTGTATGTTTTTAGTTTTATCTTACTAATCTGTTTATAAATGTTCTCGGCCTAAGAGGTTTTTGGCAAAATATCTATTCACAGATCAGAGCAAAAATTCTCCATTTGTAAGTGAAGTAGACAAAACTGGAGATGTTTGGTCGAAAAACCTCATTTTTTTGGTTGTGTCATATTTCCATTGCCTTTGAGGACCTTCACCATGGCTATTACCTTCTTGGGATTGGCCATTAGGATTCATGCTTTGATAAATTGAGCTATATCAAATATAAAAAACACCATCTTTCGGGACTGAAAGGCTTGGTGACATATTGATATTGAGTCATTGCTTGACCCACCCAATGCTTCATTTTATATTTAGGTGCATCCCCTGTAATCCTGTAGTCAAGCAGAGATGTTGTTTCATATCTGAGTCGGCCACTCTTTACATGCTTCGGTCGTTCAAATCAAAACCAGACTTTGGTTGAATCTCCCTACTCGACACCAACAACACTGCTCTGATCCGCATGAAACCCAAATTAGCAGTCGAAAATAGCATTTCTTTGCTGTATTCTTTGAAGTCCGCAACTCCTGACTGGGTGCGATGAAGTTTTATACACGATTGTAATTAGAAAACTGTTTTTTTGAGGTGATTTCTAGTCGATGATTCTCGTTTTAATCAAGTTTGGAAAAGATTCAGTTAGCATCGTAACTGTTTGAGAAAATGCCTGAAAGATTTTAAAGAGCTTGTTAGCACCAAAGCCAGCGTTCCCTCTGAAGACTGCTTAGATGAAAAATGTGAAAAAATTGTTTGATGAATTTTCTTGTTATTAAATGTTTGATAAGTTTTGGTAGAAAAAAGTAGTGTTATGAATTTTTTAAGAGAATTTCTTGTTCCGATATGCTTGAATCAGTTTATGTTAACATGAATGAATAAATTTGAATGGTTTTTTCATGTTGTGTAACAATTTTTCTTCATTTAATCTGTTCGTCATTTGTATTCTGAATATACATTTGCTGTACTGTTTAACAACAACAATATCTGAATACGATTTTCTCCTATTATGTAACCATAATTTCATTTGATGTTTGTATTCACCTTGCACTGTGATATTTTTATCATCTTACTGTATATGTAGCTAGTTTTATAGGACTAATCTGTTTAAATCTTCTCTGCCGAAGAGGATTTGGCGAAAATTATCTCCTTCACAGATCAGAGCAAATCTCTTTTATGTTTGTAGCATAAATTATGTAGACAAAACTTGGATGGGAGAGAAGGTAATGAGAAGAGAGGTTTTAGTAGCTAAAAAGTGGAGTGTAATGGAGAGAGTTGTAGATGGTGCATGACAAGGAAGGAATGTATATTTCATGTAAATTTGCAACCCAAATGACGAACAAGCAACAGAAAGAGCAACCAAATTGGTCACATTCTCATTTTGGAAATTCTCTTGGAAGAAAATTCTGGAATCGGTACTTTCAAAAGTTTCTCAATCTTCACCAATATTGGTTGTGTTTAAATTAACAGCAAAATGCATAAACAACATGCAGCTGATTTAAGGCAAAAATCGCAAATGAAACGAATTTAAAATAAATTTGTAATCACAATTTCGAATTTGTAAGATAAACACTTAAAATGCAAACACTTGACATGAACAAAAGCTAGTATGTCACTACTTGGCCTCAACAAACAGGCAACAGATATTTCATCAAAATTCTGCTAAGCTATATTATTCCCTTGCACTGTTTGATTTCTTGCTTACCATACAGAAAAGTAGAGATCGAAACAAGAGACTCTTTCTAGAGAGTTCATACCATTATAACAACAAATCCTCAACTTTAAGCAATCACTGTATGATACGAGATATCTTATTGAAAAATAATCTAAAGTATGAACAAAGAGAGATTCAACTTGAAGGGAGAATAAACATACACAGCACACAAATATTCAAAATGCAAACACATCCTAGATCTATCACTAGCCTTCACTTTCATCCTCAAATTCTTTTGCCGTTTTTAGCTTTGCCTCCGCCGCCTACGCTGTTCAAGTAAACCGATTCTTTTGAAAATGGAACTGATAGTAAAATCAAATGCGAAGGAGAGTAATAATTGATTCTCAAACCAAAATATGATGCGATAAAAATTGCTCGAGAGAAAAAATGATAACGCTAATGTTGTTGTTGAAATTGTCTAAACTCTTCATGATTTTGGTTGTGATTATACTCATTCAAAATATAGATTTGCGGCTGTTTGTTAGATTTCCAGGGTTTCCTTCTTTCTTTCATTGCAGAGGCGATGGGAGGATGGGATAAGAGGAACTAGGGCAAAACTTTTCTATTTATAAGGCACAAAGATCTGATTGTTTAAATTAGGGTTAATTGTAGCCGTTGATTTTTATAGCTAAAAAGTAAAGTAATGAGGAGAGGGGATTCCTCGAGATGGGGATCATATTACAGATCCATCTGGTCATTGGCCTATATTGTTATTGTCAACTTTCGAAGTGGCATGCCAACCCAGTGATACGGGAGTATCTATGGAAAGAAGCCAGAAGAAGGAAATAAGACAGCAGAAGTATCTAGAAGATACTGGAAGGAGTTTAGTTTAGGAAATCCTATGGATTTCCTAGTTTAGTCGAGTTCTATAGTTCTAGGATTTTCCTTTCCTAGTTTAACTAAGACTTGTAAGCCATAACATCTATAAATAGAGGATGTTGTGAAGTAGCAGAGGCAAAGAAGCCAGAGGTGGGAAGTTAACTTGTAATCAAGTAATTTCTCTAAGAAGTAATAAAGAAGAAGTTAAGATACTTTTCTTGTGTTTTACAGAGTTCTAGCTCTCTCTCTATATTTTGTTCAAACCCTAAAGCACTCTTGATTCTCCACTGATTGATTTCGTATCAAGTGGTATCAGAGCTGTGTTCTGACACCTTAAGGGATTATTGTGGTGAATGGTCTTAACACGGTTTCAGTATACGGAATCAGGAGAAACTACTAAAGTTCTACCAGATACAAGAAAGCCTAGAGCAAGCTACAAAACTAAGAAGATGGGAGAGGGAAGTGATGAAGGAAAAGTAATGACAGACGCAGAGAAACTTGCACAGTTAGAACTACAATTCCAAACCCTACTCGAAGAAAACCAAAAGAAGGAAAAGAAAATAAAAACAAATGCAGAGAGAACTGCGCAGTTAGAACTACAACTCAAAAACCTACTCGAAGAAAACCAAAGGAAGGAGAAAAAGAAATTTCTCAACAAGACTTCAGAGCACAAGGGAGAAACAAAAGATGAGGAAGAAGAAGAAAGTGAAGGGAAAGGGTTTACAGAAGAAGAAGAAGAAGCTACAAATAAAAACCCATATAGGGGTTTGAAAGTTGAAGTTAAGCTGGAAATTCCTGATTTTGATGGCACCAAAGATGCTGAGAAATTAGACGGATGGCTCGATAAATTAGAGACTTATTTTACGGTCCATCAGATCAAGGAGAATCAGAAGATCGGTTTTGCTAGTCTCAAATTATCACATCATGCATTAATTTGGTGGAAAACTTATGAGAAGAAATATGAAGCTGGCACTATAACTTGGTCACAGTTCAAAGCCCTTACAAGAAAGTATTTCTACCCTGTTGGATATGCAGATGAGAGGTGGTTTAAGTGGCAGCATTTTCGGCAACGTTATAATCAGAGTGTCCAAGATTACACCACAGAATTTTATCAGCAGGCCTTGATACTAGAACTAGACATTGACAGTGACGATCTTTTCCGTAAATACTTAGGAGGATTGTTAGAATACATAAGAAGAGAACTGAAACTCTTTAATGTAGCACATCTCGAAGATGCTACGATCAAAGCAACTGCTATAGAAGCTAAGAACAAGAGTAATAGCAGTTCCGATGGAAGAAGAGTAAGTAACAGAGGAGAAGAAAATGTTACAAAACCAACACAAAACCAGAGTTCGCAACCGGACAGGGAGGAAAGGATATGTGAACATTGCAAGAGAAAAGGGCATCTTAAGGAAACAGGCTGGGTCTTACATCCTCACATTAAACCAAGGAAACTATGTGAGATGGAGGGCCAACGGTCCTACAGAAGGACCAACTTTGCAGCTGAAGTAGAGGAAATTCCTGAGATAGAACAAGCAGATCCTAAACTCACTTTAGTACTAAGCTGCACTGAGAAAGAAGAAGCTGATTTACAAGAAGAACTTTTCCATGTGAAGATTCAAGTAAAACAAAACATTGTTGATGCTATAATTGTCTCTGGGAGTCAGAAGAACTTGATCTCAGAGAAGTTAGTCAAGCAAATGGGACTTGAAACCACTCCTCACACTAAGCTGTATCCGTTAGGATGGATACAAAAGGATACTGAATTACAAGTGAACACTCAGTGCAAATTCAAATTTGCTATTACCGAGAAATACATCGATGAGGTGATATGCGATGTAGTACCACTAGACGTAGCTCAAGTGATTTTTGGAAATCCCTATTTGTGGAAAAGAGATGCTGTTCTCTATCATAGAGAAAGAGTATATCGATTTAAGAAGGATGGGAAAGAATATCGCATTCAAGCCAGCAAAAATTCTTTGCCCATGAACGTCGTCTCTACAAATCAAGTTAAAAGGCTAATTAATGCATGCAGCAAGTTTGCTTTAATACTCATCCGACCAGTCATGGAAGAAGCTAGAAAAGTCACCCTACATACCATATTGTCTGTAGCCCAACAAAAGGATCAAGTTTTGAAAGAAATGGAAAACCAGTTGTTGCTGCATACGTCTGAGGTAACAAAAGTTGTTGAGGAGTTAAAGCTTCCTAAGTCTGCGGAAGAGTTCAAGGTAGCAAAGGATGTCCATGAATTGAAACTTGTTGAGGACGTTCAGGAGGTGAAACAGGCGGATAATGTGCAGTATTTGAAGCAAGCTAAGAATGCGAAGGATTTTAAGCTAGAGGAAGAGGTGCAGCATGTGAAGAGAACTGAAATTGTGAAGGATTTGAAACTAGCGGAGGATGTGCACGAAGTGAAAATGGCCAATAATATTCAGCAATTGAGTCCAGATGAGGAGGTGCAGGATTTGAAGCTAGCCAAGGACGTACAGTATTTGAAACTGGATGATGAGTTGAAGGAGTCGAAACCAGCAAAGGATATGCAAGAGTGGAATCTGGTTGATATTGCACAAGAGATTAAACAAGCCGGTGATGTTCAGGATTTGAAGCTGGCCCAGGAAGTTGAGGATTTGAAACTAGACATGGATGTAGAAAAGTTGAAATTAGCTAAGGATGTGGAGAAGTTGGAGTTAACTAGAGCAAAGTTGGAATCAATGTTAAACAAATTGGAGTCTAAGCTAACTGAGGCAGAAGAAGAAGAAGACACCAGAGCTCAAAAATTCATAGAAAAGATTGGCAAGATACACAACCTAGTAGAAGCTCAACTACAGAAAACTCAAGCTCAGTACAAAGCTAAGCATGATAAGCATCGTATGCCATGTAACTTCACTGTAGGTGACATGGTATGGTTGAAGATAGGCAAAGAACGGCTAAAAGGTGAAGCCAAGAAACTAAGGCCTATTTGTTATGGTCCTTTCAAGATATTAAAACAGTTTGGGGATAATGCTTTTCAGTTAGACTTACCCCCTTACATGCAGATGTACTCAGTCATCAATGCAGAGTACTTGAAGTTTGAACCTCCTCTCTTAAATGAGGACGTTCAAGAACTAAAGCTTCCATCTGTAGAAGAATTGAGGGTGGAGCGTGAAGAAATAATTACAGAAGATTGCATAGTTGAGACTAAGGTGACACCAACTAGACGAGGCAACCGTGTAATGTATCGTGTTGGACGAGCTGGACAGCTACCTAGCAAGGCCAAGTGGTACAACAAAGAGCAAGGTGAGGCAGAGTTTCCTCACTTGCAGTTTTCAGCTTCACAGGAGTTTCAGCTTTCCTAAAAAGGGGAGCCATGATACGGGAGTATCTATGGAAAGAAGCCAGAAGAAGGAAATAAGATAGCAGAAGTATCTAGAAGATACTGGAAGGAGTTTAGTTTAGGAAATCCTATGGATTTCCTAGTTTAGTCGAGTTCTATAGTTCTAGGATTTTGCTTTCCTAGTTTAACTAAGACTTGTAAGCCATAACATCTATAAATAGAGGATGTTGTGAAGTAGCAGAGGCAGAGAAGCCAGAGGTGGGAAGTTAACTTGTAATCAAGTAATTTCTCTAAGAAGTAATAAAGAAGAAGTTAAGATACTTTTCTTGTGTTTTACAGAGTTCTAGCTCTCTCTCTATATTTTGTTCAAACCCTAAAGCACTCTTGATTCTCCACTGATTGATTTCGTATCACCCAGTAGCAGCATACCTTCGACAAAAGTGTAAAACCTCATTTCAATAAGGCTCTTGCTCTGAAAATAGAGAAAAGTTACAAAAGTGTATCACTCTTTGAAATAATTATCACGACTCATATCAATAATTAGCTGCTGAGTTAGCTAAAATGAATGAACCTCAATTTGAGAGGTGATGGTATAGATAAATGCAGATGATGAGAATAAGAGGGGGCTTCTTAGAGCTAAAAAGTGACTGTAATGGACAAAGAGAGTAGTAGGTGCACGACAAAGAATGAACGAATGCGTGCAATATTCATTTTCAATCTTTTTAGTTAGGAGACGATCGACTTATTCATAGGATATTCTATTCTGCTGCAGCATTCTTTTCGTCG
>JAJJMA010050479.1:0-18373 GCA_023529015.1 Papaver nudicaule | reverse complement strand
AGACTTGGTACTGAAAACAACAAAACATATTCAACAAGATGCCACGGCGCCAAAGTTTTCTCCAAACTGGGAAGGTCCGTATGTTATCTCTAAAGCATCTGCGAGTGGATATTACAAGATAGTCACCATGGATGGAAAAGCAGAGGGGATTGTTATCAACGGTAAATCGTTGAAGGCATATTACGCCATGAGCATGGCGCCCGAGAAAAGGGAAGAGAAATTCATGACGCCATATGCAATTTTTGGCGCCACAGATGCCTAGAAACCTATGGAGGCCTGATACCATGAAACTTTATAACTGTAAAAGAGTCTATTGTACAAGAATCCAACGCATCCATTGCCGACGTACAAAAGGTCACAAAACCTAAGGAGTTGGCGGAACCATCTACTACAACAGCAGCAGAAGAAATAAAACACAACACCCCTCAGCCAGAAGGTCATGGAAACAAGACTAACGACGGCATCACACTCGCAGTTTCACGGCAATGGACAATCAGATGCACATTCAAGTACCGAAGATCAATCAAACATTCGTACGCAAGGATATGACGACGGACAAGCCCGGAGAAGCCTGGGGACTTACGTTGCCAAAATTTTATTCTAAAAACAAAGATTAATACATTCCATTAAAAAGAAACCAGAGTCCTGACACTAAAAAACAAAAAAAAAACACTCTTCTCGAACCTAAACCTTTCTCTCAACACCATCAAGACATCAAACCCATCTTTCAAAACAAGCCATCCAATAAGAGAAATTTTTTGATGGCGGCATGAGGGACAAATAAGACGTTGCCATGTGTCTCTCCTGATTCTAACTAATTAATGTTCTATTTTGCAAATGAAGGGTATTTTGGGGGAAATACAATTAATTGTTAAATCCTCCGATTTATATTGATTAGTTAGCGAAAAGAGAGATCGGAGGATAAAAACCCTGCATATTAATGGAGTTAGCATATACTACCGGTAAAGAAGTTCAAGATTCTCGGGGTCCAAATAAGCTCTAAAAATAAAGTTAGGGTTTGATTTGAATTTCGTATATTAGGTTTTTTTAATGACTTCTCTGTATGATTTGGAAGAAAATCATAGAATGCAGTTAGGTTTGTCGCAATTCACAACACGCATGCGTTCAATTAATACACTCATGAACAATACAAATTTTATTCTGCCTACTGTGAAATCTGTATACCATTCCCGATTCTTAATTCCTTTGACAAGCATCCCATTAGAAACTGCTTGCGTCCCAATCTCTAGACTGTTCTTGCAACCTTCTTTACCATTTGTTTTACAACATCAATAATTATCTTTTCAAATCAAGTCTAGAAAAAGAATTTGGAGTTTTTGACGGATCCAACTTCAATGTGAATTCACCCTTAAGAAAATATTTCATATTGAATTATATTCTTTAAAGATAGATTTTAGGAATTAAATCCCTAGAAAATGGAACAATTTAACTGCGAAAACTAATGCCGGAATTTGGAGAATAAGAACCGATCAACGGAAAAAATTGGAAAGAAGAAGAGACATAAATTGAGCACCCCAAAATACCCTTCATTTCCAAAACAGAACATTAATTAGTTAGAAACAGGGGAGACACATGACAACGTCTTATTTGTCTCTCATGCCCCCATCAAAATTTGCCCCCATCAAAAAATTTCTCATCCAATAAAGAATAATCACGCTTATAAAGCATCTCCACCCTCAGGCGGAAACTGTTGTTCCTCTTCTTCAAACTCTCTCAATCACCCGATTAACCTTGTTAGACTCCTCTACCAAAGCATGTTCCTTAGCCCGTATGACCTTCAACATCTAACTAGCCTTATCAGATAACTCTTCCAAATCCTTCTCAGCACGGAGGAGAGCCTTCGAACAAGGAAAAATATTAGAAACCATCCCAGCAGGATCTAGCTTCACAATCTCGAGCCTTTGACGAAGCCAACCCACATTACACATCAAAGCTTCAAAGACAGAAATGCGGCTCTCCCACTTTTGAATCATTCAGAAGGTTACGTCGTACAGTTTTTCTTCTTCTTCCATCTCTTTAATCATATGGAGGAGCAAAGAAACCATGGTCACCATAACAGGGGTATCTTTCATCAATTTGTTGCTAGCAACATGACCATATTTTTTCCATATCTTCTCTTAAAGATCTGCATAAGGAGTCGGCACAAGGAAATCACCAACGGACTGTTGTTCATCAGAGAGGGGAACCATTTTCGGCTCAAAAGGAAGACCCACTCCCGGATAGTCAACTTCATTTATCCCTAGGCTAACCTCGTCGAGAACTGAACCATCATTGGACAAAGGATCAGCGTTATTAGTACCACCATCCCCCTCATTATCTTCGTCCACGACCACCACTGAAATCGGAGAGTAGGTTGGGTAACCTTCTTCAGCAGTCTTCCTCCTTTTAGGAGCGCTCATACACTTCTTCTTACGTACTTGTGTCGCCTATAAGATGAAGCAACAACTGGTTAGCAAACGAGAAGGAGAGGAGACCAAATAAAGGACGGAAGATTTAATGGGTTTCATGTTGGGGTCTGAGCAGGTGCTGGGGAATTTCTTCAAAACCCAAATTTTCGGCACTCAAGCGACCGCGACTCCGAGTCACCATGACCCTACACTGCAACAGCACCACTCATGTTAGGAGAACATACACACACATGATGAAAGCCGCAAGAAAACACTCACCGGACTCAGAATCCATGTTCTCCGTTTCACATAAGCCTCCCTCTGCGAAGATGAAACAGAATTGCTACTGGCGGCCATGATTCCGGAAATTCTCTGTCTTACATAAGCTTCCCTCTGCGAAGATGAACCAAAATTGTTATTGGCGACCATAGCTTCAGAGATTACACGCGCTACAGATGAGCTCATACAAAGTACAGTTTAAGATTTCATCTCCATACTCATCACGTGTATATATATACATGTGTTGTGGCGAAACCCTAAAGGGTCGAAAACTTGGGCCACGTATAAAGCGGAATGTTACACCTCACTCAATCCCGGAACCTATGCAAGATAAGGATTGGGTGGCTTCATATTCAGAGTTCTAGTCAAAGTCGGCCAACGAACTTACGCGAAATCCTCCCGGAGTTTTCAAAATATAAAGGAAAAAGAGAACTCCCTACTAAGAAACCGGTAAGTCCTTTACTTTTATTTTATTAGCAAAATATGGCCTGAGAATACACTCATATACACATAGAGTCAGAAACCCTAAAGTTTCCTATAAAAATAAATAAATTTAGGGTTCCAACCGTGGCCACCATGGCGCTTGGCCATAGCGCCACGACTCTGGCCTCCCAAACATCTGCCTTTGCCTCCATGGCGTTATGGCCATGGCCTCTCACACAGCCGCTCACTTTGCCCATCTTCACCTAAAAAAAAAAAAACTCCTAATCAGCTAGCATGTACATATTTTACACACAAGCTTATCTTCAGCTCTAACTCATGTCCATTAGCACTAAGGTTTAATCCTTTGTAAATCCCTGCCCCAAAAAAAAATGAAGTCGTTAGAACTGCTCTCACCATCTGGTGCTTAGTGCGAAACATTACTGTTCCACACTAACTAGGGGACTTAATGTAGATGGTGAAAAATCGAAGAGGGATAAAAATGTAAAATGTCCCTTTGTAATGCCTTGCCAAGAGGCGATTGCCTATTCAGGTTGATCTCTATAGCTCGAATAAAACTTGTTCTGCAAGATGAATATGCTCTCTATGAGTTCTCTCTTATAGATGCCGAGTGGAGAGAATAATGTCATAGTGCAATGCTAAATAACCCACCAACTCGTAAAACCACAAATTTACTTCATGCCGACATTACTTTGAATTCCTCGGCATCAGAATAAATTTCTCACTGGTACTATGGTGGAGAGTCAACAGAGACGCATCCTCATGGATTTCCTCTTAAAGTACGACTCAACACCTGAGTCTCAATGAAAACCTCAGATGTATCATAGCTCCAGGCATGTCCAGAGCTCTCTGAGTAGTATACAACAGCTTAAACGCACCTAAACAGACCATAACCTAACTATAGGATGGTCTAATATGCTTTAACTCAGAGATGACAAAGCGTCAAATACCATGGCCAAAGGAATCATGGCCAGATACACCAAAAGAAGTGATCAAGACCATGGCCTAAGCATGGCCATGGCCACGAAAATTGCCTTGGCCAAAGGCCAAGGCCGTGGCCACAAGAGCCATGGCGCCACAAGTTTGGCCTTGGCCAAAGGCCAAGACAGTGGCCACAAAAGCCATGGCGCCACATCCATAGCGTCGAAAACTTTACCGAGGTTGTGGCCAAGGCCACGGCCACACGTACACACTTGTCCAAGTTCAAGTCATGGCCACACAAGGCTAAGGGTCATGGCGCCACAAGAGAAAGTCATGGCCATGCTACAAGCACATGTCCACATAACATTATTGTAGTATTAACTTAACGCAATTATGCAATATATGCATATTGCACGAGATATCAAAACATCACACAAGGGGACAACTTTAGGGGTATTGGTCTGGCGGTTTACGGCAGTTAGAAAGAAATTGATGGAGATGATGGACAAGTACGAAATATGGTGCTGAGTGGACATGTTCTACACGACTCTAGCAGTTACAGAACGAATTCATGTTCTCTACTCTTCCACGACTTCCACCTTCTCTGTCGAGAGATCAAGGTGAGTTCAACACTATAAATAGAGGCTTCATCTATCTTCCAAGGCAGAACACTGGAAAACACCAGAACCTCAGAGCAAACATACCTGAGTATTCAACTCACTTCTAGCCTTGAGATTTCCGGTCATACCTACGACGAAGGTTTTGAACTTTCACACCCAGAAACACACATCCTCAACCTGATCTCAAATTTCTTTCACTGTTTCCCTCCCTAGATCAACCTCTATCCTCTCTGTGACCGAAGCAAGACTTGAACGACCATTGACTTTGTTTAGGCTAGTCTTGTTCGATTTTGATCTCGAGCACTATGAAAGTACTCATTTGCAGTACAGTGTTTTTCAGGCAAAAACACTAGGCAAAACCGGTTTTGTCCCAGAAACCGAGTGCCAAGTAAAACCGGTTCTATAGACGGTTCTCATTACAGTATCAAGTAATTCAATGCTGCAATAAATGAAATCTTGTATTCATTTATGGTTTTCAGCATTTGAAGTCAAAGGTAGTTAAGTCCACATTAAATTTCATTAATGCAGAATTGAATGCTTATTCAATTCTCATTAATATTTCGGATTTTGCCTTTGCCAAACATGCCTTAGTCGAAACACTATATAAGGAGATGCATTTCCTCCTTCTAGCATTTCTTGTTTGCTAGAACACCAACTAGAGTTCTTCGAGTTTTATACTCGTTGTTAACAAGTTGAGTTTGTAAAGGCTTCCAACATAACCAAGAAGCCTAGGAGCTACCATATTGATAGTGATCTGACCACCTCCATATCTAAATAGATCACCCTGTTTATTTTATGTCAATGCTCTTCTGATATCATTGACACTCAAGGTGTGTTGTAGAGTTTATGGAGCTAGACTTTCTATCAACCTGGATTTGTACGAGAAACACTGTTTTCGTGTACTAAACCAATAGACTCTAAAAGTGGAATCAAGTTGCTTATTTGGATTTTTTTATATTGCTAAAGTTTCTTGATTATCCTCAAGATTACCTTTGTATCCATTTAAGGACTTGATCGATTCTGGGACAAGAACAAGTAGTGTATTTGATTAATATCATACACATAAGAAACTTGATCAAATCAAGCAGTTTATTAATATAAACATAATAGGCTTGATTGGGGTATCATAGAACCACTACACATTGAATTGTGATATTTGGTTGAATACCATTGATTGGATCTACGGCTTTGGTTACTTATCGTATTGATCTATTGTCTCAGAAGGAAATATAATCGTCTGATTGGAGGTCGGGTAGCGATAGTCTTCACGAGGGAATGTGAAGGAACTCTTGAATTGGAGGTTCAAGGGATTACTTGTGCGGGATCACTTTTGTGATTGGAGACGCAGGAATACTGAGGGAAGCATTTGATTATCGTTAATTGGATCAGGTGTTTTAGCCATTGTGACCGAAGTCTGATAGTAGGCGTGTACGGTGTATTAATTCTTAAGAGTATTCATTTTGGTATGGACGAGGTCTCAGGGTTTTTCTGCTGGATTGCAGTTTCCTCGTTAACAAAATCTTGTGTGTGATTTACATTTCTGCTTTATAATTGTTTATCATTTATATTGTGTAAATCACTATATGTTAACATTTGCCTTTTTGTAACTTGTATCGATTCTCATTTGTGTGAATCAATCAGTACAAAAAGATTTGATAAATCAACCTTAATTCCGCAAAGGTTGTCCAAAGTTGTTTTATAGGTTGTTGGGAAAAAGAATTTGGTGGTGTACTCGGTACCCTGGCCTTTTCAAAATCAATATAGTTAGACAATTTTATAAATAAAAACAAACGAGAAGAGATTACAAAAAGTTGGTTGGATGCCTAGCTACAAGCTGAGCTCCAACCTCCTTGTGAATGACTAGCCCTAGTTTATGGAAAAAAACTTGCCAATTTTAACATTAACATCCTGTCTAGCTAGACAATTTTTTAATCTCTTCAGGAAATCGACAGTTTCGTCACCGAGCTCACCTAGTTTCGTAAAGGCCAAGTGCCAAAACTATATCCATTGGTCGTGCATATGTCAAGATATTTGCTTCGTTTCCGCTCTACGGCTTTAGCAATAATACATCCTGGTATCCAAATCTGCACTTCTCCACCCGTAAAGGGTGCAATACCAGTCACATCGAGGCATATGTCGCAACCATTATCCCAGTTATACATTAAGATATATGTTGGTCGGGAAGCACCTCCATCAAGGGAAAAGAAGCTCAGTGCCACCTCTTTTTTGGCTTGCAGCCCTGCTCTAAAACAAAATTTCAACCAGAGTGTCACGAACAAGGTCGTGGCGAAACTTGAGACCTACTTCATGAGCACAATGCAAGGCATGATCATCATATGCATCCATGTCTCCATCACAAAAAGGGCAAGTGCCCTTCTCTACAAACAAAGGAACTCCTAACCTGTAACACAAAACATCTCTAAATTCCGAGGCCCAATTTTTTTCCCAAATCCCTTTACAGGAACTGCCAGCAAATGGTCTTGTGCATGCTTAGCCTTGTAGCTCTATCACAATACTAAATCACGCCTAGTGATGTTGCATCTTTTTCGTCACAACATTGAAGTAATATACTGCCAATGTACTCATGGGATGGGGGGCAGTTTCATCAATATTTGTTCGAGGTTCGATATCGCAAACATCACGATACATATCCAAAGCATGTTGGTATGTTAGGCTCTTACCGGAGATTCTAGAATGTCGTGAGAATAAAAATTATACTTTGAAAAATTAATAAAAATAATTGTTGTTAGAATTAAAAATTCTAAAAAAAATTATACTTTGAAAAATTTCAGAAAAGAAAAATTACGTCTCAAATTACGCCTAGGTTTTCTCTACTCACGCCCCAAATATGTAAAGAGACGCCTAGGTTAGAAAACTTATGCAAAAAAAAAAAAAAAAACCGTCTCAAATTTATGGTTATGTCTAGATTTTCTCTATTTACGCCTAGGTAGTTGAGGCGTAACGTTTCTAGGGTTAGCTACACCCGGGTATGCTGGAATGTAACTAAAGGTTACGCCCTATTCGACTATGAATTTCTATGAGTAACTGAGACATTGCGTCTCAATTGAGGATGAAAACCTAAGCGTAACTAATCTTGTAACTGAATAAAAATGCCTCGAAGCTATACCTAAACAAGTCATGAAAACATGATTTAAAGCATGAATTTTGTGATTAATGAATACCTCATCCACATTTCTGGGACTTGTGAAGGATTAGAGGCATTTTGTTTGAACGATGAAATGATTTGAAAGAGAAACAGATGGAAAGGGCGAGGGAGAGGGAGAAGGAGCAGCCAATAAAATGAAGTAAATGAAATGGTTTTTGTTGTTTGGTTTATGTTTAGGGTTCTTAGATTAGGGTAATCAGTTAAGATTTAGGGATATCAATATCATAGTCTAATCCTTAGCTTGCGGGAGTAACTTAGACTTTTCATACCCATTTGAACATCCCTTATAATAGGCACGGGATTGTTTTAGTCAACTACAATCCATGGGAAATCATGCAACCCAAACCAGCCTTTTTGTTTATATATTTCATATTTTTCAAGAATTGAAAAGTGGTGGAAATGTGGAGGGTGGAATACATAATGCTAGGGTGTAAAAAATTTATAGCGCAACTAAAGCTCAACGGATTCAAACATCTTAAGAGATCGAAAGAGTATCAAGTTATGGGCCATAGTTATGGGCCAATTATGTTCTCCCGATGCTAGTACAGCCGCGAAAGTTGGGACATCGACTCTTGACAGGGGTTTGCAACTTTAACCGAACTATGCATAATAACTCTCAATAAATACGGATGGGTAGTAACGAAAAAGCTTCAATGCTTTTCTGGGACATCATGGTGGTAAATACAATTCACTTGCCTAGCTACCTACAAGCCCAGGTAGCTAGGCAAAGAAATAAAGAAAATACCCCCTATCTCAATGCAGACGAGTTTCGAACTCAGGTCGCTGAGTTCAGTGGCAATACACATTTTGTCTTTTGGAAAAATGGAACACATTTTGTATTTTAGTCTTTTGAAAAAATGGTAATACACTCATTACTTTCAGTGGCTTTTGAACAGCAATGTTCTCCTAATCATAGAGAAGTACAACACATCAAACTGATTGAGAATCTACCCATCCGGTGGCAGTCTCGAATTGTTGATACCTCCGCAGGGATAGCGTTTAGGATCGCATTCCACTCTGTGGGCCTACTTTTGCAACACTGCTGATGGGGGGACATGATTCCATGGGGGGACTGAAAATCATATAAGACAAATGTTCAAAGCATTTATCTACTGTGCTAAGTTGTAGGAACAATTCCATGGTACACGTACTTGTGTTGCAGCTTGGAATGTACATGGTCTTTGTTGGCCATAAATGTTGTTATATGGGTTCAATCCAGATCGGGATCTGCAGCAGCCGATCCCATTCTCAACTCAGCGAACCAAGCCCTAAACCCTGCACCTAACATTATTTAGGTTTGCTCAAGGCAGTAGAGTCATGTGAAGAAGACTTCCTAACAGAAGTGACTCCTCTCTCTCTCTCTCACTCTCTCTCTGACGGATGCATAACTCAAATCCCGAATCACCCCGTCCTTATTTCAGACTAACTTCCCTTGGTTGCTAAACTAACTAAACTAACAAATAGAAAGCTGGAAAATTGAGTTGATACTATATAAATTTCAAATAATCCAATATCACCCCAAACACGGAACAAAAAACTTTTAACTAAATTCTGAATAATCATCACCTTCTTTGATTGGAGTTGGGAGTTAGAACACCTGAGACATATCAACTTATCTCTACACTTAATAGATTGGTGAATCTCTAACCATCTTTTAATCACCTTCAATCTATCCTCCCGTAATTTTAACTCTTCTTTCTGTCATCAGCAACTACGTTCATGTCTTCTATGTACCATTCATTTCCTTATCTGAATGGACCGTGTTTAAATCTTCTAGAATCTTCCCATTCAATTGTGTTCTTGGTCTCTGAAAAAAGCTCATATGTTTCAATAACAGTGATAAAACAAGTACAACAAATACTAGGATTAACAGCTTCCTTTCATACCCTATCTGTTGAATCAGAATTTCCATTTAACAATTTGAGGTGCTCTTCTTTTGTTCTACTGTCTTTATCCTTGGTGCTTAGTGGAAGCAATTGTGATGATGGTCCATTTGTTCTGTCCGGGAGTTCTGCGTGGACATGTGGAGAAGATAACTATCATTTTCCATGATAAAAGCAAAAACAAAGGAATCAAATAACTGAATCCTATATAGAGGCAGGTCTACATAAGAATCACATTATAACTAACCTGGCAACTTCTTATCTATAAAGAATACAACCAAGTTTACTGTGTACCTGCATGTGGGAATCAAAAGAGATCCAGTTTAAACATCAAAGAATTCAGTCATTAGAACTTTGACAGAGCTGAGAAATCACTGTTTACCATGCAACAACGACATCAACGCTGTAATGCTTGCGTGAAGCAACAATGAGGAAGCTCTGAATAACAGCAATCGACCAAGCAAGCTGCTTGATAATCCTACATATGCAATCCCCACAACAATTAGTAGAGAAATCACACATGCTACACTATGAAATTACAACAAGGCTTCGTAATTGAGTGATGAACAAGCCAACAAATCAGTTTGTAAACATAGCACCAGCTGGGTAGTGTGGAGGGTGCTTTTTAAAATGTGACCCACCTAAAACCCCAAGCACCCTTAATTTTCAGTGATAAAATAAAGGCTAAAATGAGCACTGAAATTAAGATTGCAAGATTGTAGCAGTTTCATCCTGTAAAAGATGAAATATTAAGTACCTTTTTGTGCCATACTTCTGATATGTAAGTACAAAGACGAGGGTAAAGATCATGTGAGATGAAAATATCAAATCACCACATCCATATATTACACCCTTCGGAACTGCTCATTGATGAAAAAACAACTAGTGACGTCAATAATTATTTCATTTTTTCTGAATCGGCAAGCAAATGTTTAAAACTAACTTACAATTAATTAGAAGCACTTCTGCTACATTTTTTGGACGAGGGAGAGTTGCAAGTGGTGAACCCTGAAACGAAGAAGTAAAAAAGCACCCAATCATAAGGATTAATTTTGACAGTTCAATAGCTTACACTTAACGCAAAAACTGAAAAATAAACAAAAAATACAGGAGGTGGTATAAAGCAGGCTACAGAATCAACACCACCTACCTCACGGCAATGATAGTTTGGACCAGGAAGCTGTGTAGAATAAAATGTCACGATCCGAAGTGCTTGAGAACCCTGGGAAAAACAAGTGTATGGTAAATATTAGACTGGTGTTGGAGATAGAGATTAACCAGATTTAACTCAATTTTATGCAATGTGAAAAGCTATCTGAACAAATGGATTCAGCATCTTTTTAAAATGGAATGCAAACTTTTGGATTCTAGAAAAACCAGTGAAAACTCAAAGGAGTACTAATGACAATAAGAAGCAAAATCAGGCACAGATAATTTTATAATCTGCACTTACAACTAAAAATGCCAACACTCTGCGCCATATCAGTACTGTGTAGATTTTTTTGCTCTGAAATATGAAAGGGTGAAAAGTCCACTGCAACAAAGCAAACATTAGATTAGTAACATGTATGTGATGTTGGAACTTTAAAGTCTAAACTATGGTGATTACAAATTCATTCAAACTCAATATTGTAAGAAGAAGAGAAAAAAATTCCCAAGTTCTTCGGAGGCCAACGAAATAGCGTTCCCATAATGCCAAAGCAAGTAACTTGACCAGCTAAAGTTGTCATAAAGGGAATACCACATTGCTAGCAGCCACACTAAAATATAATGAATCATGACTATGATATGAACATCATTTCTCTCTCAGTAAAAGCTGTTGTATATTGAGGACTTATTGAGTTTTTAATGTGACAACTATTACAGGATTCCATCATCCATGGAAACGAAGGCCACAAGAAAGAAAATATACATATTTTAAACACTGCGACATTAAGAAGTGATTGCCTGAAGAATCTCACCAACACGAAGGAGAAAAAAACAAAGGAGAAAACGGTCTCACTGATGTAAGCTTTGTCACGCCCAAGCTCCTGAAAATATAACATAAATTTAAGGATGGGCATCCCTCTTCCAGTTTGAAAATGCATGCAAAGAAAAGAGGACAGTGATACACACCGGGAGTAACATGAATCCCATATCCTGAAGTGTTGGTCCTGGTCGATGTAAATAATGAACTCCTCGAGCTGCCAAACCATGAATATACTGGAGAGAAAAAAGAAAAAAAAAATCAGTAAGACAACCTGATGGCGAGGAAAATCATATAACGAACCAAAATAATAATATCACAAAACTGAGTATACAAATTCTATGTTTCAGAGTTTAACAAGCATAGCTTCATTTTAGTCGACACTATAACTCAAAACAAGACTTCATCCCAGAGCACAAAAAATCAGTCTCTTCAAATTAAAGGCAATAACGTGCAAATGAACAGATCTCTTCAAACTTAAAGTTAACTGAAAAAGCAAGTAACTTTTTCCTGGGTTTTCTTCAAAGGCAATTTGAAAATGAAGAGTGAACTCAAATGAATGGAAAAATAAAACTTCAACCAGACCCCATATAGCAAAATATCTTCCAGTACCTATATATTTCAAATCGTTTTCATGTCTCAACATTGACTTTCAAAGAAAAAAACTTGACATTGGGGATGCCCCATCACCAAAAAAATACTCAGAAATCAATAACCTAGAGATCTCTATAATCATAAAATAAGAAAACAAAAGAAAACCTAAGTTCATTATTGGGGATTGATTACCTGACAAATTAATCCTGCAAGTAAAAGCTTCCATTTTTCTGCAAGTAGATGAATTTCTATAAAAGTCTCTGTACAAATCCTTCGCCATAACTTAGAAGACTCACGAGCAATGTAAAACGTCATAATTTCTTAATGTTTCTGTACACAAATTCCATACTAATTCATCATACCCGTCAAGTGTTTGATAATATTCCCCCACCCAAACAAATTTCAAATCCTTACTTTGACCACTCCTCCTCTCAGAGCGATTATTATCTCTAACCTCGGATATGTCGTTATTTGCCTTTCAATGGAGGTAGATTCGATATAAAAAAATCCCTTTTCGCTTTTCTCGCTTTTCTTTTCCTCTGTAAATAATCTCTTTTCTCTCTTCTTCTTTTTTCTTCTTCTGGTTCTGGATTCTCTCTCTAAGACGCGGGTTGAACACGGATCGACGACAGTTGAGAGAGAGAAGAAAACAAAGAAGGGAGGAATTAAAAAGAAAGAAGGAAAGGGAGAGGAAACGAAGAAGTGTGGGGGTGTGGGGGCGGGCAGCCAGGCACAAATACTAACTGCTTGTAATTATGGAGTATTTTCTTTTTCTCAAATATATTTATCGTTTTTAATTAGAAAAACAAATATTCCGTTTGATGGTCTGGCAGCTAGGCTCTCCTAAATGTCAGCCACCAAGTAGCAAAGTGCATCATGTAGGATGCCAATCTGTCTCGGAAGCTGGGGGTCCATCTTTAAACGCCGAGTCTGGGGCTCATTCAACTCATTCATAAATTTTTTTTCAATTATAGAATTTTATTAATCTGAATCAGAATCAACGGAATTACAAAAAATTAGATGGAAGCCTAGCAATAAACTGGGTTCCAAACTTTTTTTTTTTTTTTGAAACAAAGGCCTGAATTATTTAGGTATGCAAATGTTGTTACATGTAGTTTAAGGTGTACAAGGATAAACCAAAATCCAAACACACTAGACTTAACACCCATCTGTTGCCAGACCATTCTAATCTGGACCAACCCCAAAAACTTACAAAAGATAAAACCCAACTACAAGGACACAACAAGACGGCAAAACCCAACCAAAGAGCAACTTCTTCACCAAAACCAACCATAACCAAACACAAACCTAAACTAAAACACCGAAAGGACTACTGGTGCCAAGACTGAGAAATCTTTCCAACAGGCAACTTAGTCGAACAGCCCACTAATTTTAACTGAACCCAAGAACAAACGAACCAATTGAAAGTAACATGAACCAATCAATATATTCAACTTGTGGATCAAGCACATGCTTGAACCGAGGTTGAAGCAAGTTTGGTGCATCAAAATGGTTTGGTGAAGAAAAATTAACTTTCTGGCCGAACAATTTGGCGCACAAGAGAATTTTTGCAGAAAATCTTCGACAAAACCATAACAATGATATGCATCACTGATATTTCGAGCTTGGAACGAGTACAATAAAAAATAGTCTATTTGATTTTATTTTTTTTACTAGTTTTTTTTTGCGTTTTACAAGATTTATTATGACTTTCAGAATAACTAATTTGGAGTTCGTTTTATATGAATACGATCATCTAATTGCGTAAACTTTTCTATCTATACTTACAAAACACAAGTGTTTATTGTGTCACGGGACGGTCATGATACCTTTGAATTTTCTGAGTGGTGGCTAGGATCTTGTTAGAGCATTGCTCGGTTGAACCCACTGATATTGCTATCTCAAGTCAGTTGTCAAGTTTATGAGACAAAAACACAATCCTTGATAAGTTTACTCTACAACCTCGGACTAGGATAGTTATAGGTAATCGAGACGAAGACTGATGAAGACGAAGGCCGAAGCTTACTACTTGATAAATCATAACGTCCTCGCTAAAGGTTAGAAAGGTTTTTCCTTTCCGTATCATATTTACCTTTTCTATCATACCAATAGTCTATGATGTTGTTTATATGATCCGAAGGTATTCTAGGATTTCCGCCTTTGCATTTGTCACACTTGTGATAATATGTATAGGTAGAGTATGTTGAATTGTCTCTTGAAAAAGACCACAACGGTGAACGCGTACATGAACGCGTACATATGATTGTATGGCATTTCAGAGAACGAGCAAAAGTCTGTATGAACGGAAAAAGGGATGTCTTAATGAAGGAAAAAAGGAAAATAAAAGAGTCATACTCTATTCTTGGTGAACCACCGGTTCACCTCAACACAATATAATTGTGCTATGCCTTCTCACCACTAAGAAGTACCCACTATGTTTGGTGAGAATAAAGGCAATTCTTTTGGGTACAATAAGATACCAAAACATGGGACTACATTCAGGATCGTCATCTATCTTCATTAAAAGAACCCAGGTTTGCTTCAAATTACATTTTTGTGATGATCAAATAAAATAGTTCTTATTACGTTGCTGAAACAATTTGTGAGTTTTTTTTCAGTATCTTATTATTTAAAGGTTATCTTCAAGAATTAAAATCGTCTCACAGTCTGTTATTGTGCCTTATTGATTAATAAAAGTGGGACCTTGGTATTACATACAATAATTCTTGTAGAAAATTCCTAAGTATGCCATTCATAAGATATCGTCACATGTTGAGCTTGCTCCAAATACGTGATGTCTGATTAAAGAGATGAAACGTCTCAAGGACTATGAAAAATCCCTAAAAAGAGGTCGTCCTGAATATCTTATGAGCACCTAATCCTGTCTTGTAGACTATTCATGAGAAGGTGCTATCACATCCAGAAAAGTCCAAAACGTAATGACTTGATGAGAGTATCAACACCTCGTCCGCTATCTCAAGATGACCTCCCTGCCTTTGGCTCCTAAAGCAAGAGTCGAGACCAGGATCCATGAGGAAACCTTGAGAATAAGCTAAGAGGTTTATGAGATTCCTTCATAGAGATATATAAACTTAAAAAAACTCTTCTTGGCAAATATTCAGGGATTCAATAAGAAAAATTGTTAAGAATATTTTGGGTATACATTAATTATCTCAATATGGGCACGCACATCCAATTCATTGGACCTCTTTGTGACACTTTGAAAAAACTCTTGAAAATTGCCTAACTCGTTCGGAACGTAAGGAAGAAGTCCATCTTCTGGAACATACCAGAACATGTAAGATACACGTTTCAGAACCACTTCCTTAAGAGTCGTGTACTCATTAAATTCCATAATTATCCCACCCTGAGGGATTATATATACCACACACACACGAACTCGGATTCACATTCAAGTTCTCCATAAAGCCATGAAACATATTACTCGTAGTGTCACACGAAATAATATTGAAGAGGCTTGCAAAGTTATGTATTGTGATGGTGTTGGGTTTGGAAGGAAGAAGAAGAGAACTGTTCTTGATGATGCTATTGCGGAAACTCTTGATTCTCAAGAAATTTATGCAACAACAAATTGTTACTTTGCCTATGATCATCATAATGTAGAAGATGACACCATGATTTCTGCAGGGGTCGTTCACGACTTTCTGAAATTGAGGCTTTCAAAATCCAACTTGTTGACATTGTTAACAATATGGAATTACTGGAGACTGAAATAATGAATTGAGGTCTGATATGTCAGTTATTAAGGATGACTTGAACAATATGTTTAACAACGTTTCTGGTGAAGACAATGAAGCTAACCATGTTTAGTACGTGTTCAAGAAAGTTGATGACTTCAACAACTCAAGTGAACCTGAAGAAGATCCTAAAGAAGATATTGACTCAGATAACTAGGTCAGTTTTTTATTAGCATAGTTAACTCCTTATTAAAAAGCTTTTGTCTTTTCCTTAGGGTTTGGGTAATCACTATGCTAGAAGTAGTCATCTTTTGATTTAAGCATAATTTACTTGTGTTACTTCCATGTTTTTTTTTTCATCAACTAATCGAGGTTATTAAATTAAAATCTTAATTGATGATTGCAATGCTTGATCTTAATTGATTATCTTTATGGATGTATTGCAGAACCGTGAACTTTCTTTTTTAGCCATACCACCCGTTCGGGTAAAGCAGTTCATGAAGTATTATCAAAATCCATGCTTCTGATTCTTATGACTAAGGGGAGACGATTTTGATAATAAGGTACCTCGTAGACTACAATGTTGAACTCCGCTGGATTAAATGTTGTACCTTTAATTCTTAGTCTTACAACCACTAGGAAGGGGTAACCTAATGTTTTCTCTAAAGGCGATGGTTGACCGAAACTCTCTGAGAAAGTAAGAAGATTAAACCTTGAATTCCTATTTGACCGTAACTGGCTAGGAAAGAAAAACATATCTACAATTTCACTTGTGAAAATTGTACCCAAGAATTTATTCTAAATCCTTGCTTGGGAAGGGCACATAATGGGGGAAAGTTCTTTTGAACTTGTGCTTCATGGTAATATCTTTTTGGGGAGTGCGGCTGTGGAATCTACGAGAGAATTGCATCTTTTTATCTCTCGTTTCAGGTATGTTTACCTTTGTCTACATTGATTATTGTGATTTTATGAGGATTCCTATATTTCTTTTCTTTGTCTATTTTCTGACAAAAAGGGGGAGAAATCTTGTAGTAAGGGGGAGTAAAATCTTTCTATCTACTACGACAAGTGTCTACGGCATTGTCATAGGGGGAGTAAAATCGATGTGCTTGTCATATCAAAACAAAAGTTAGTGTATTGAGTAATGGGGAGAACATATCAAATTGTGTAGTATCTTGAAGCATCGATGCAATATGCTTACAAGTTTTACATACTACTCAATTGCATAACAAACTCTTGTTGGACTATGTCCTTATAGAAACCAAGATGTGTGGTGAGTTTGAGTTTGTTATCTCTACCTTGAATCTTCACTTGCAGGAACACTCATGTCTGAAGACGCTGAAGATTACAAGAAGATCAAGTACATTATGGTTAGGGCTAAAAGATTTTACTTTTTAAATCTATATGTAAGATTGGTTTTTGTCACTAAAATTGACAAAGGGGGAGATTGTTAGAGCATTGCTCGGTTTAACCCACTGATAATGCTATCTCAAGTCAGTTGTCAAGTTTATGAGACAAAAACACAATCCTTGATAAGTGATAGGTGTGCAAAACACATATTCAAGAGTACCTAAATCATACACTCTAGTCGACTTAAGCCTCGTATATTGTTTATTTTAACCTTTTTCTATTTTGCAGGTACTTTGAAACCACATTTAATAAAATGAAGCAAAAACAACTCAATTGACAACTTGGCGACTCTAGGTTGGTCGAGTCAAACACAAGAAAAGAGCAAGGCTTTAAAGATGTTGAAAATCAAGATTAATAAGGGCAGACACATCTTATAAGGGCACCCCGGTTATCCCCAACTCTGGTTATGCGTTAAGGAGCACCTTAAAGACAGGCCCATTTTCTAAAACAGGGCCAATTTGTAGGGCCAATTTATGTACGAAGGCCCAATTTCGATTTGACCTTTGCCGTCTAATACAGGGACAGTGGAATTCAGGCAAAGGACAGAGATGACTGTAATCGAGCAAAGCAGCAAGGATTTGATTGTGGCTCATCACTGGGTTTGAGGGAAGTGCCGATGGAGCCGATTGGATGTCTGTGAAGAATTGAACAGAAGACGAAATGGCATCTGCCATTGATGATGGAACTCCGGTGATGACAGAAGATGATAATTGACGAAGTTCTGGTGGGTATAGGGAAGCCTCAGAGAATTTATCTTATGGGTTCTACAGGATTTGAACAACGAAGCTATTTTCAGCTGTTGATGGTGATGTAGGAGAAACACCGTCATCTGCGTTTCCGGTCGAGAAGGTGAGTGAAATGTCAGACATCTGGGACCGACAGGAGGAGGAAGATGAGAACATGCATCTCGCAAGTGCGCAGACAGCAGATTGTCGATCTTGGGTTACTGACAAGCCAAATAGGCTATTGGACTGGGCTTTTAACGGT
>JAJJMA010050469.1:0-13380 GCA_023529015.1 Papaver nudicaule | reverse complement strand
ATTCGAGAGGTCAAGATCGAACAAGACTCGCCTAAACCAAGAAATGGTCGTTCGAGTATTGCTTCAGTTACAAGAAGAGGATATAGGGTTGGTTTAGGGAGGGAAGCAGAGAAAGATGAGATCAGAGAATTGCTATGATTTTCTGTGATGTTGAGATTGATATTGCTAAAAGAATGGATATTCAGTTCTCACTAGATATTAAATGCTGAATGAGAAGAGTTAATCAATTATCGATAAGATTGATTGATTATACTTGCACTGAATTAAACTGTTGAACTTGTCTGTTCGTGTTGTTTCCAAACTGGTCGAGTGACCTATTTATAGCAATAGCAATCCTAACTGATCTCGTAAGAAATGGAAGAAGTGGAAGAGTGGGAGTGAGGATTGAGTGGGGTCAGTTGTTAAGAGTCTTGCGCCTAATAATAGGGAAGACTAACAACCCACTACTTTATCCCATCTTTCCAGCAATGTTCACACGACCTAGTGTCTTTCCCGTTGAGTGATTGAGCCGTTGCAATCACACGTGCCGTAGACCGCCAAACCAAAACCCTAAAGAATATCCCCCCATGTAAATTACTTGATTCTCGTAAGATTTGTTAAATATTTGTTAAGTCAAAGATGACTAGGTGCAAGTCGTACCAATTACTGGTAAACTCAAGACTTTGCGATAAGATAGAGATTTAAGCGATAAGCTTGAATATCTCTTTGAGATTCGGTCTAAGGATTGAGCCGGGCAATCGCCATTTAAACCAATGAGATAAGTCTAAGGATTGAGCTATGAAACCGCCATTTAGACTAATAAGATAAGATAAGTCTAAGGATTGAGCTATGCAATCGCCATTTAGACTGAGAGGATTTCAACAACTCTCTGTGGCAATAGTCAAATAAATACGACTTTCGGTTTGCCATAAATATGAGAAATTGGCTTGTGGCATGTAATGCACCAATTATCTGAGTAATGAAGACATATGGATGTCCAAAATAATATAAGTCATAGCCATGAGCCATGATTAAGAATTATAGCACTGATTTATAGAAGCAAGTCCATAATCAGGAAAAACAGACGAATGACGCTATCACAGCGTAGCCATCATCAAGAATGCATAAGCATTGCCAATACAAGACCTAAAGATAGGCCACAATAATTATAATAAGCCATGTTACATGGCATAATAATCATATTTGGAAGTTAGGCATAGGACGCAAAAAGATAAGCCATAACATTTATGTTATTTTCGAATTTCTGAACAGCTTGCATGTTATCCATTCATAAAATCGCCCAGGCCAGCCTATATTCGATAAAATTTCGAATTTTTAGTATGTTGTAGAGAACTCACAGAGGAAAAACTTTCGTGAAGGAAGCGCCTCCTAATTGTTCACGGATTGGGCTGTAAATATCGTCCATTGAAGAAATACGTGAGCTGCCAGATTTCCGAGCTCGATTAGGAAACTAGAGTATTATGGACTCAATAAAATTCATAATCCTCTAGGATTTGGATCAGTGGGACCCATAAATAGAGGGGAGGCTAGGAAAAGATATACTCTAGCTCCAAGGGAGCAAAGATAGCCGTGAGAGAAAAGAGGCCCATGGACCTCCATGAGTACAAGCGAGGGAAAGCCATAAGGCCTCCACAAATTAGGCGAGGCATGGCCATAAGGCCTCCACAAATTAGGCGAGGCATGGCCATAAGGCCTCCAATGTTTGGCCAAGGCACGACTTGGGGCCTCCAAGAGTTTGGCCAAGGCATAGCCGTGAGCCTCCAGGCAATAAGCTAGGGCATGGCCGTGGATATCCAAGAAACTAAGCAAGAGGGATGCGTGGGCTTCCAAAGATAAAGCCAAGCTATAGACGTGGATGCCCAAAACTAAGGGCAAGGATGGCCGTGGGCATCCAAAATCAGGGCAAGCTAATGGCGTGGGTACCCAAAATCAGGCCAAGGAGGTGGCGTGGGCACCCAAGTGCCAAGGCAAGCTAATGGCATGGATATCCAAAACTAGGGCGAGCTAATGGCATGGATATCCAAAAGCTAAGGCAGGGATTGGCCGTGGGCCTCCAAGCATTAAGGGAAGGGACGGCGTGAACATAAGGATAAGGGAATTGCCGTGGGATAAGGATTAGGCTTAGGGATGGTGTGGACACCCAAAATCAGGCCAAGGCGTGCCCGTGAGCGTCCAAAGGTTAGTGCAAGGAGTGACCGTGGGCCTCCAGGGGTTAGGCGAGCTAAAAGATGTGGATACCCAAAGTTAAGCCAAGCTAATGGCGTGGGCATCCAAAACTAGGCCAAGGCATGGCCGTGGATACCCAAAGCTAGGCCAATGCAATGGCGTGGGCATCCAAGCTTGGCCAAGGAGATGGCCGTGGATACCCACAATCAGGCCAAGGAATGGCCGTGTATATCCAAGTGCTTGTGGCGTGAATTGCCTAGGGTTTGGCTCGAGCATGAGCTAGGCTAATGTGCATGCGTAGGTATTTTTACGTATAGGCTAGGGATATGGACCATGCTACTAGGCTAGGGTCGTGAGATATCAAAATATAGCTAATGGTAATTAAATATCTTATCCCTATTTTAAAAATAAATTATACCTTATCTCGAGCTATTCCAGGATGCCAGAAATTGATGCGAAATTACTCATGTGACCTCCTCGCCAAAAACCATCATCAACATTAAGTCCCCTGCACAGCATGGAACCGTGAGTGTTCCAGGGTGAGCATAAGTTGATGGATCAGCCGCGTCCGCATAGAAGCCTTATCCACAAACATGGAGTCCAAACAGGGCCTAAAGACCAAGCCTGCTTAAGCGATATCCAATCCCAAGTAGGTTAGGACTCTCCCAAGAAAACCGTGCGTGCGTGATATATTAATCACGCAGGTTTTCCCTTTTTTTACGTGAAAATCATCTTCCTCTTTGAGCTTGCTCTTCCCCTTCCATAAACACAGTATTTTGTAGACTGGGAGATCAAGATGACTGACAATGAATCCCATAGTTCTTCTCGTGCCGGTGATGAAGTTACATCTACCACAGCTGTAAGAGAGATCCCTCATGTCAACGATGAATTTGAAGTTCGCCTGGCAAGTTTAGCTCGAGTTGCAATCTCCCACAATCAAGCTAAAATTCTTCCAAGCAATCTTAATGCTCCAATGACTATTATCCCATCACGTGTAGCTCGCTTTCGCCTACAGAGAGGTGACTTCAGCGCTTCCAGTATCGTCTTTCGTTCTCCGCAGAAGCAAATTAACTCATGGTCTATGTATCTTCAGAATACACTTAATATCCTAGGTATTAAGGACATCTTTAAGAAGGCCGAAATCTTTCATGCTGTAAAGAGTTCGGATAATTCCTTCGTAATTAGAGATAAATGTGCTTTAGTTGCTTTTTTGACCCGTTGGTGTAGTGGTACAAACTCCTTCATACTGGCATGGGGAGAGCTTGTAATTACACTGGAAGACGTAGCAGCGTTATTGAGACTCCCAATTAATGGAGAGCTCAGAATTAGCTTGAATGCAGATGAAAGAGAGGTGCAGGCTCGGTTAATCATCCTTGTTGAAACCCTGAACAAGCACGACAATGCATATGCTTCGTGGATGATGCACTGGACAAAACCCAGTAATGACGGTGCTTCAGTGTTGTCTATTGCTGCATTTCTCTTACTCTGGTTATCAAAGGACGTCTTTGAAGATCTTCATGATTACAAGAAGTTGAAGCCTACGCTTATTCCGTACGCCATAGCATTGGCTCAAGGTACTCCTGTTCCTATTGGCTCTTTATTCCTTGGTACTTTGTATACCCATCTTTCTACTTTGTCAGCAAATATGAAACTTTCTAATGGCGCTGCAAAGGTTGAGACATTTGTATCGACGAATTTTGTACAAGCTTGGATGTATGAGCATTATCCTGGCTATGCCCCAAAATTGTCTTCCAAAGACAAATCTTTGTCAGACCAGGTTCGAATTGTTTGATGGATGAACAAGCCTATCTTAAAAGATTTTCTTGTATTCATGGACGACGAGACAGCAGTGGTTTTTCGTCCATGGACCTTAATTCCCGAAGGTGTAGCTCAACTTCACTCGTTTGGTGACGCTCCAAATAATGTTCCAGCAATGGTTTTTTCTGTAGAGGGATTCCTTACTGATGCGGAGCAGGTTTTCATGATAAGCTGTTGTAGCGGCTACGTCCTTGGCATTAGTGAATCAGGAGCATATGTTACCAGAGCATATAATGTTGACCGAGGAGCTCGTCAGATGGGTTTTGATCAGGATGTTCCATCACAGCGAGGTGCTCCACCAAAGAATATGCAAGAATATCATACCAGATTGCTCAGTCCCGTATCATTCCTCTCAGGAGAAAGAGTACCGTCAATCACTGAAGCAGGCAGGCGATTTTGGGACGACCAGATAAAATTATATAGAGATTTCATAGCCTCCCCAAAAGAAGTACGGGCAGTTCCCTCCAAAGAAGACTTGGAATCGCTCCCCTTGCTTAAATATATCACTCTTAAGCGTAAAATAGGAGACATGAATGATTTGGTAATTACCTCGAACTTTTGAATGCTTGTATAAGCCTTATTTATGATGATGTTTGACGCTTTATCACCATATCTTGTGCAGCAACGTTCATCGCCTAGCTCGAAGCTTGCCAATTCCGCAACACAGATGTCTTTATCTTTCGGTAGTCATCTTTCGGGAGAATCATTGCTTTTCCAAGGGAAGGATAGTTCCATGATGAACCTATTAAACGATAAAAAAGTCCCCAATCTTAATATACAAGATTGGGCGAAGGTAAGACTCCATTCCATTGTTTATGTCTTTACTTTTAGTGTGAAAGTAAAAAAAATCCCGTCAGATTTTCCTGTTTTGAGTCACGTTACGAGAATGAGCGTAGAATCTTCATCCGATGGCGGATTTCGATGATTGACCCCAATTTAGAAAAAGGACTTCAGTAGCTTTCACCTCGAAAAAGAAAATCTGAATTTCGTGCATTTTTGCCCGCTATTTCATGTGTCACAAAGTGATGCCTCGTCCAGGAATGTTGCAGTCTGTACGCTGTTCAGTAGAAAAATCATTCCGGTCAGTAGATTGTTCCAAAAATTAAGCCCTTTTAGCACGTGATAGGAAACATCCATACGAACAACTCTCGTGAAGGAAGATTCTTCATATCCCTTACGGATTTGTACAGATTTTGAGTTTTTCGTCGTACTTCGTAAGAATTCAGATGTCAGAAAATTACTTCTTCAAGATAACGTCGTTAATCCTTTGATATATCTTCTTTCAATGACTTTTCTTCTTTATTTGATGTAGGATGGACCTGCTACAGGAGTCGAGAAGTTTTCATTTGTTCCTTTAGAGCGGAACCCAGTGCTTGAAGAATCGACTCCGAATACACCGCCCAATTCCACTGACATGATTACTGAGCAGAATAAAAGTGGAGACTCCACAGACCCTAAGTCCTCTGTGACGCAGGTTACCTTTTGTCAACTCCTTTAATCCGAAAATAAAATATTTAGTATTTTATTCTCATCTTGTTTGCTCTTGCAGCCTTCTGATGATAAAGGAGAAACGAATGACAGCTACTTCTTCGGTAAAAAGATCAGTGAGAGCCAAAACCTTAATAAGGATTTTGACAGTGTTGCTGACGAAAATCTTTCCAATGCCGAGGTAAATTTGATAACCTTCTCATGCTAAGCTTTTATTATATAGCTTGAAGCATATCATCAAACTTCTGTTTGCCTTGAACCCTTCTTTCAGCTTGTTGTTGAAGAAACACAAGTCTCTGAGGACATTGCCGGTGGGAATGCTGCAACTAGGCGGGCTCTTCTTGAGTTTCCTCATGCTGGTTTGGCATACAATCCTCCCCATGAAACGATTCTCCCTGGTCATAAACTAGTGGGAGGATTTAATGTCCCAGAGAGACACGTCCCACTGTATGAGAAGATATGGAATCGTCATGGTCACTTCATCATTGATGGAAGAAGTACCTGCTTCCATACATGTGTTGGTATTGTAACCGACCTTATGAACGCGATTTCGAAGATGGAGGCTACCCCGCCGAGAGACGTGACTAACGAGGCATTGAATGAGGTAGAAGAGTTGATTAACATCTTCAAAACATTCAGACTCAATTTGCTTTGGCTTCAGACGAGAATCCCGTATGTTCGACTGAGGCGCGCCGCTGTTGGTCAATTCACCCATGATTTGGTGAAGCAAGAAGAGAGGAATCATGCTGCCATGACTGAGGAACTCCGTAAGTTAACCGAAGAGGTTAAGAAGAAGACTGCTCATATTGCTCTTATAAAGAAGGCAGCTGATGAAGGAGCGAAATCTTCATTAGATGGTTGTTTCTGAAAGGTTTCAGGAGCAAAACTTTTTTCTCAGTAGAATTTTATTTTGCTTGGTTTTATGAACAAAGGTTTTGTAGGAATTGATTATTTTGAACTCATAGGTTTTGAACTTGAATTCTTTTTTTGAATTGACTTGTTAAAAGGCAAGAGATTGCTTGCACTTTTATTTTGGAGGAATTGAAATTACAGGAAATAAATAAACTCTAGTGAATCTTCATATCTTCTTGAGCCACTTGCCGTTGACCACCATGTTTGAGAGCCTCTCATGTATTGCACTTATCATGTATCGTGCATCAGGCATGACTCGAGATATAACATAAGGTCCCTCTCAGTTTGCTGTGGACCCCGGAATAGAAGTTACTTTTCGGTTAGTGCGTCGCATAACCTTATCTCCTTCTTGAAAACAGCCTTAGGAACCCATGACATCTCAGGTGTCTTTCGCCTATAAGACCGTTGCTTTGCCCGGACCCACCACTAGTGGATTTGGTCCATTTTATGACCCTATGGTATGACCCCCATTAATGGTGGTTAGTGTTATAACCACTAAAAAGGGTGGTATCACTAGAAATAAAATAGACAAAACTAGTAAAAATTATACCACCCTTATTATGGGTTGATTTATAAACATTTTAATTTCAAAAAAAACCATCAGCTCAACGACCCTTACAAAACCCTGAACCATAGTTGTTGCCATAGAAGTCAAATTGACCAAAAATCAGTCAAATTAGTCAAAAACTATACCAACCTTATTAGGCTTAGTCTTATGGGAGTGCAACATTATTAAGTATTTTTTACCCATCTGAGTCATATTGATGCATAATTAATGTTATAACCTTGGTTCCTAGTTGGTTTTAAGTTGTGTGATCCGTTGATGGTCTTGAGATTTTGTTGTCATAGAGATTTGGTAGTAAACTTTTGGGTGTTTTTCTATTTTATTTTTCTACTTAAAATCGGTATTCTTATATCGGGTTTGGGGGTCTCTTCCTGATTTGCAAAAGGCTAGCTTCAATTAGAAATTTAGACTCACTGTATAAGACAAAATTTGTTAGAAAATGGCGTTATTAGAAATTTAGAATCACTTTATTTGCACCCAGTCCTTAAACAAGACTAGACTCACTTTATTTGCACCCAGGCCTTAACCAAGACCATGACCATGACCAAGACCAAGACCATGACCATGACCATGACCATGACCTAAACCAAACTTAACCAATTTTCAGTCTTCTTTTTTCATTTTAGTTTTCTTTTTTTCTTTTCTTCGTCTCTGCCTCTCGTTTCTCTGCTGCTTGGATAGGGTTCGAAGAATTTATGAATGAGATCTACGAGAAGAAGAAGATGGTAAAGTTGTAGGAACTAATGTGTCTCATGTACTGCTTTATTACTCAGATCTGAGGGTTTTAAAGTTTTATCGATTTGGGTTTTCACTGTAAACTGAAAACCCTAAAATTTGCAGTTAGGTTTCTCGAATGTTAATGGTTCCTCATCTATTTTTGTTTGGTTAGAGCTAAAGGTTTCTTGTATCTTCGATTCTCATCAGGTATAAACAGAAAACCCTAAAATTTGCAGTTAGGGTTTCTCGAATTATAATGATTCCTCATCTACTAGCACTTCGATTCTCATCAGGTTTTCTTGTTTTGGTTAATTCATATATGAATTAGTTGATTTATTGCATGATGGGTTTCGTTGTTCTGATGTTTAGGGATTTTTTTAAAAAAAAATTACTTAACCAAAATGTTATATGTATGTTGTATGTGTGAAAACTCCATGATTTTCTTTTACTATCCATATCAATGTTTATAACGTATTCTTCTAATGTTTGAAAATACATTTCAAGAAAAGCCCTAGCCGCAAGTGCGCTGCAGCTTTGAGTCTTGTCCACCTTTAAACAAAATATTTCTAGTTATGAATTAAACGTCACTTGGAAATCTTACCAATTCTGTAAATGTTATGTTGTCTTGAATTCTCTGAAAATGGTAAGTTTTTTGATTTGTTTCTGTTGAATCTACTTCTTTTTGTCCGCGGGTTTGTAATTTGTGCATTTTGTTTTGTTAATTTATGCAGGGACGAGAGTTGGTGGGAGAACTGGGCTTCCAAAGCCGTAGGTTGCCCACCAAATTGATATTGCAACTGTTGTTGTGTCGCCTCTCGAATATGATGTTACTTGGGAAGATCTCTTTGCTCTATGGAAAGGTATTTGAAACTTGATGTACCTGATTCCATTAAAGGTTTAGTCATATTACTGAACGTTGTGTGAAAACTGTGTTTTGGGTACTTGGGAACATTATACAATGAATGGACTACTTCATGAGTTCTTATGAATCTCAAATATTTTTAAGTTTTGACTGACTTGGCTGTTGATCTCATATGTTAAATGGCATGTGTAAATATTTCTAAGAGATGCCATATTAGTTAAAATTGCAATTGTTGGTTGTTGGAGAGCAATAAGGGTCTTGCTTAGCTTAAACTATGTTTTTGATGTAAGTGGTAAATCTGCCTGGAAATGGGTATAACATGAGGATACTTGTTAATGTTACCATAGTTAGTAGGGCAGTAATGGTCTTGTTTTGCCGAAATTACTATTTCATTTGATTTGAATTTCTAGTGGAACTAAGTCTGCGTGTAATATTTGACATTGTATCCACTTCAGGCGTTAGTGTTTATAATCTTATTGTTTGTTATTGCGTATTAGGCCCTTGGTGATGACTTGGTATGTAAATGTCGTGACATGTTTATAAACCTTTTGATATACTGATATTATCAGGATTAACATCATTTGAAATGTGTTAAGTTTCGTATTTGACTAGTCTTGTGCTTTATTCAGGTGAATAGCGTAAGGCTACCTAAACATGTTGGAGATAAAAAGGTCTTCTGTGGTACTGGCTTAGTTGAGTTCTCATCAGACTAAGATGCTGAAAATGTTTCGAAGCAAAGCTCGTCTTATGTTGGCACTAAGCTTGAACTAAAACCCAAGTGAGTTATTTTTTTTTAGTGTTTGTTCATTTTGTTTTCCCTTAATGACAAATATTTGGATATGGTTGAAGTACTAGTTAAAACGTTGGTAGGCGTTAGTGTTACAAATGTGCCTCCAAGTAAACGATCAATGTAGATTTTGTTATCTGTGGGGTTGTAAGGGACTGAATGCTTACTGACGATGCAAATTTTTATGGTGTGTAGGATCCCAGGCCATCTTATTGACCTAATAAGTCTAGAGAATGCCTTCCCTTGATTCTTATCCTGCGAAACAGATTGAAGTACTAGTTAAAACGTTGGTAGGCGTTAGTGTTACAAATGTGCCTCCAAGTAAACGATCAATGTAGATTTTGTTATCTGTAGGGTTGTAAGGGACTGAATGCTTACTGACGATGCAAATTTTTATGGTGTGTAGGATCCCAGGCCATCTTATTGACCTAATAAGTCTAGAGAATGCCTTCCCTTGATTCTTATCCTGCGAAACAGATTGAAGTATGCCCTTACCTACTTTGTATGTGCAGCAGGCCATATTATTGTTTTAAAGGTACTGCAAGAGTGAAACTATGTAACCAGTGCAAGAGTGAAACTATGTAACCAGTAGATTCTAAGAATTGTAGTGAACTCATGATTCCAATCCTTTTTTTTGTTCAATTTGAACCTAAATTTGTATTTGTATTTGAATTTGAGATTATAGAGTTTCATTTTATTTTGAATGTCATTGAAATTTATGAATTTAAGTTCCATTTTACTTTAATTTGATTGTCATTTGAATTTGTAAATTTATGAATTTAAATTTGAGTTTCATTTCAATGTAATTTACATTAAATTTGGGTAAGACAGATGGAATCAGCTTCTGACTGAAGGAATTCAGCCAAAGCTGATTCCATTTTTTTTTAATATTCAAAACCAAGGATACGACCCACCCTAACAGTTGTTAGTATACTACTGTTAATGCGCGTCGTTCCTATGCAACCCATGCTTGGGGGTCGTACAAAAATAACACGGTCCAGAAGCGACCCTTTATACTACTGATCTAATCCGTCGTAATAGTGGTTTTAACAACATGCCCCAACGGTCGTTTAACATGCCAAATCCACTAGTGCACCTATTAGAAGTGGCCTTGATTTCCTCCTGAAGTGCCTCAGAGGATTTGATAGACTTGATGCAATCAAGTCCCCATGTCGGAGAACTATCCAATCCTTGTGTAGGGACACGTTGGATAGGATATCCGTGAACTAAATAATTCTGAATAAAGTATTTCAAATCACTTTCACATACCTCTTTGAATATCACCAGAGTTTCGGACCCCACGCGGTACTCTAGTTTTCCCACGTTGCAGCTTTCTTGGTCAAACATGAACTCTTGGCCTTTGATGATTACTGGTGAGATTGTAGGCACAAATCTCTTCCCATGGAGCCAGGGACGTCCTAAGATCATGTCGTGCTCCTCATCTTCTTTGATTACATGAAACTTCGCTTTGGTGCGAGCAGAGTCCACCTTCAGATCCAAAGTAACATGACCATATATATCTTGGAGATTTCCTTTTGAATCTTTCGTCACTGTGGGATAGTAGATGACATCCCGTCGAGAAATCCCAATTGTTTAGAGTGTTTTGATTGGGATCAAATTAACCATAACGCCAACATCAATTTGAACTTTCTTAAAATTTGTACCTTCAAGACGAGCAGAGATAATTGGTATTGGAACACGTTCTCCCGCCATCATCTCTGGTGTGACTTCATCAGGCTTTGGCTGAACTTTTTCAGGTACAGGTAGCTCTTTGCCGCTAGCAATCCAGCTGAGGGCAGCGAAAATGTTTCTTCGCTGACTTCTAGAAAAATGCAAGAGCTCGCATAAATTCTCCAGTAAATAATTAGCAGTTTGCTTGACGGATTCTCCGGAGATGGTGAAATTTCGAATGTTGGGTTGATGTTGACGTTGAGGTTGATGCTGAGGGAGTGGATTCTTATGCACGCCCTCAGTCCCCAAGTTCAACTCTCCTGACTCGATCTTTTCGTTGAAGATTTGCTTGAGTCGATGGCACTCGCTGGTGGGATGATTGACGAATCTATGAAAATGACAATATTTGGGATCAGTCATTTCTTGTGCCGTAAGCTCTCTCCGTACAGGAGGTAACTTGATAACGCCATCTTGAATCCATGCTTCCAGGAGCTCTATCACTTCATCCATAGTACATGGGAAATCAGGAACTTTAGGGAATTCCCTCGGTTGTCGTGGTGCTTTTGGTGCAGGAGCATTAGCTGGGACCCGTGCAGGAGCTTGAGATTGGGCTGGGGCTGCGCGTTTTGATTGTGGGGCCTCAGGAGTAGGCGCCTTCCTCTTAACACCTTCAGTGACAGCATGAACTGAGGGAAGAGAGCTATATTGCTTGTTGACGAGTCGCTTGCTGGCACGTGTCTCACCACGACTTTCTTCAGCTTTTACAGGCCTGGGCCTTTCTAGTAACGCAGGTGCAGTAGTGGCGGATCGTTTGGCGGACTTATGGAGCTTGGTGAAATTATTAATATCCAGATTCTCCAATAAGGCCCGATATACTGGTATCTATCATTCCATGATGCAGAGCTCCACTAACTGCAATTCTGTCACATTTGGATCATTGCAATCCACCGAACGAGTTCTGAACCTCGTCACATAATCATCTGGATGTTTATTGGTTCGCTGATAAAGTCTTCCCAAATCGGAGAGAGTGAGTTGCTCAGACACAAAGAAATACTTCTTGAGGAAAGCATTAACCATCTGGCTCCAGCTGAGGATGCTGTTGGGAGCTAGATTATTATACCAAGTGTACGCTTTTCCCGTCAGAGATTTCGAGAATTCTTTGAGACATACAACTTGATTTCTTTCATGTATTCCCAATGATTCTAAGAAGCGAGAGATATGTTCTCGGGCATTCCCAATACCATTATACATCGAGAATGAAGGCGTGACATATCCTTCAGGAAGTGACTCACGTTGAATTTCAATTGGATATGGAGGTTGATGACGATGAAACAAATCTGAATTCTCCATGCTCTGAGCTTGCAAGAGATTCTGTAAATCTTCACGAGTAATAAAGTTGTGTTGAAAACCCGTGCTTGGCTCACGTGTGGCGTGGACACGAGTGTCTTGATCATCAGGAATAACATGAATCTGAGAAGGACCCGCCCTGTTGGAATGAGCTAGGGGATCTGCACGTGCAAACCCTGAGTTTGTTGGAGGCGTCAGCTTCTCTGAAAGTGTCCTCAAGTAAGTCAGCAACTCCATCTGGGTTTTCACCATATTATTCTGACTTAAAGCTAGATCTTGTTGGGTCTTCATGAGATCCACGATGCTAGGTGAGTCTTCAGTCCTCCTTGTTTCTCCTGTGCGGGGCCCGAAGAGAAAAGCTTCTGTGCGGCTTGAGATAGGAGTGTAAGGAGTAGGAGAGATAGTGGTAGTAGTAATCCCCACCATATGAGATAGGGGGACGTGGTATTGGATAGGATAGGTGTGGTGGAACCCACCAGAGGAGATGACACGCCCAAAGGAGAATTGGATAGGGTTGATCCTATCTGGGTTGAGGCAGACACAAAATAGGGTTTTGAGTAGTGATAGGGTTCACGTTTTGCATGGTGGGGCCAGCAGAGGCCATGGCGCCACTAACCCTAGGATTTGTAGCCCCACTCATAACGGATGAGGTTGTGGGACCACTGGTGATATTTGGAGAATTAGTATTCTCTGAACTCTGCCTCCTGGTTTCAACCATATTTTCTTACAACTGAGATAATGACCTCCCACTGTGGTCGCCAAATGTTTTAGGTGTAAAACAATAAAGAGAATCTGAGGGGTAAAGTGTGAATTATGATGATGTAATAAAAGATTGTAATGGTATTCGAGAGGTCAAGATCGAACAAGACTCGCCTAAACCAAGAAATGGCCGTTCGAGTATTGCTTCAGTTACAAGAAGAGGATATAGGGTTGGTTTAGGGAGGGAAGCAGAGAAAGATGAGATCAGAGAATTGCTATGATTTTCTATGATGTTGAGATTGATATTGCTAAAAGAATGGATATTCAGTTCTCACTAGATATTAAATG
>JAJJMA010050468.1:0-29937 GCA_023529015.1 Papaver nudicaule | reverse complement strand
TTCTTTTTTTCTTTACAAAGTCATTCCACACTTTGGATCTTAGCTTTTCTGAGCCTTGGTTGACAGTTGCACCTTCGGTGTTGTCGCAATCAACTTCATTTGCAGGTATAGTTTGACCTTGGACTTGGGCGTCCGTAGTTGGAGTTGCAGTGGGAGTTGTCTCAACATGGTGTTGAGACTGTTCGGTTTCACCTTGAGTTGATGTGGGTATCATTTTGATGCCACTGCTGAAATACATGAAATGAAATGATGTAAATTAATTTCTTAGATGTATTCGTTGTACTAACAACTATCGACTTAATCATAAAATAAAGTATACCTTAAGCATATGGATCGATGTCGATGGAATATAAATAGCTCGATCTATACACTTAAAACTTAAGCAAATAGAAACTTAAATAAAAAATACTAGTTTGATCATCAGTGATCTATACACAAAGAGGTCGATGGAAATGTGTTAATGAGCCGCAGTAAAAAACATTAAAAGAAAAAGATGTGTATTTTTTATATACATCATATTTATATAGCCTAAAACCCTAAAACCCTAGAGGTATTATAAGTACGGGGCGGGTACGGGGTGGGGACTTTGATTACCATCCCCGCCCCCTCCCCATTTATTGATTTCGGGTAATCCCCGTACCCATCCCCATTTGTGCGGGTAAAACCCTACCCAATTGGGGCGGGTACCCATCGGGGCCCTAACCCGTGGGGAAAATGGCCATCCCTAGTTCTAGGGGGGGGGGGGGGGGGTCGGTGGTTTGGATTGTTTGCAAGCACACCAGATTGGTCTGCCCAATTAACTGAGCTGTGATTTTCAGAAGGATAATTTCACCACTATTCAGTGTCGTTCGATGTACAGAAGAGAAGAAAGTGCTACAATGTGTTTTAGAAGATACCCAAACAAACAGAACAAGACAAATTTAAGGTATTTTCGATGGAAGGTAATCATTCAATGGGGTTTTCTATCAAGAGGTAAAGTGGTTTCGTGTAATTCCTTACACCATGTCCCCCACGTCAGAAAGCAATTTGCCAAGTTTCAATACTTCACCATATCGTGCCATGCAAGGTCATACCTCTACATACAAGTGTCATATGAAGTTGAGAATTCGAATTTTTTTATCTCATGCAATCACGTAAATTTGAAACCATTCATAGTTTGTTCAGATGCTTATAAATGCACAACACTTTCCAAAACTCAAACGTTTTCATTCTCTCAGATTGTATAACCAAAATTTTATCTCGTAAAAAATGTTTGATATTCCCTCTGATGATTTTCTTGCTCACCATACTCAAATAATCCATGAAAGAGTGGTCAATCTCAATGGTTCTTTAGAGAATATGTTGAATTTCTCAAGAATGTTGTTGATGCGATTCAGAAAAAGAAATGCCCAAGACTTATTGGAAAACTTTTCAAAGAAATCAACGAAAATGATAATCCTAGAGGTCTTAAATCAGATGAAATGTCATATGCAATTAATTTATATGGTCTCCTATTGGAAGGGTTATAATTTGCAAGACAAGTGATCCTCATGTCTTCATATTCCGCTTCATTGAACCAAGTGACTTTGCAGCTGCTATCTTCTCGAATCCAAATAGGGTTCATGGAATGTTACTTTCTCTTCGATTATGGTTTGATATTATTTCTCCATTGGCTATTCACTTTAATGTACATGATTTCTAGATTAGCTTCACTCTTCGCGGTGATCTTATTGAGAGGGGCTATGTTGCTAAGGTGGTGACTGAAAAAGTGAGTGTATTTAGCTGGTCCTTTAAAGGATGAAGGAGCATACAAAGAACATGTACTTGTTAATTTCTCAGCTCTACTATTTCATAAGATCAAAATTGTTCTAAAAAAATAAGAAAGTCGTGATAGTGAGTGTGTACTTCATTGGTCTTCCTCAAGGGACATGCAGAAAATGTTGGAACATAATTCATCAAAGGCATGGGTATGAAAGTAATGCTACCAATTACAGAAGGAATATGCCTACAATTACTCTTTTGGAGGAAGAAAATGTCAGGATGGTGGTGAACAGGAGATGGGTTCATGAAGCAGACTTGTTAGTGAGATTTCTTCAAGGGTTACAGGTCTCTGTGACTTTGACATTTAAGAATACCAAAGAAGAGGGAGTAATGAAAAAGGAGGGGTACCGAAATACTACCAACTTTTCGTTTTGGCTCGTGAGTCTTATGGTTTAAGTCTGGACGATCTCAAAAATCAATATCCAAACTTATAACTGGAGTTGTTAAACCTCGACAAAGAGTACTTTGGAGTCAACTCGACAGTTAGGCAATAACGTACTACTTGGTGCTTTAATTATAAATCAGAGTTATAATGCGGAAAGTAAAAGCACACAAGACACCAGAGATTTTTTTAACGAGGAAACTGCCTTGCAGAAAAACCTCGGGACCTCGTCCAGTTTGAACACCGCCCAGTACAAACTGACTACAAACACTAGCCTACTATAAGACTTCGGTCTGGGATGTAGCAGAGACCAACTCAAGCCCTCCAAGCGAATTGGCTACTGTCGCCTTCCTTACGTCTCTAGATCCCCCACAGATCGTCACGCACTTGATTCCCCCAGCTGACGTCCTTTACAGGCCTAGGAGTTGCTTTGACCGCTGTCAAAGGCTTGTGTCAGCAATACTGGTTTTTCAACCTTACTGTTGACTTATGGTGTAACTGTCCTCTATCAGTTTACCACACACAAGATGACTTCCTTCGGATTGTTAAATCCAGGTCATACGGAAATCTACTTCACAAATCGGGGCTGACACGCAAACCAAGTAAGCAATGCCCAATTCGTATCTACCTCAGTTATACACGAAGAACCACTTAAGGAACTTGTATAACTGGAGCTAACTAGGTCTTACAACACCGAGTGCAGCCGTGCGTTGCTACCTTTCCAACCTTGTTGAGTAACGTATCAGTTCTTGAATAGCCGTATATCAGAAGAGACGGACTTTAGAATAGACAAGAACGTGATCAGGTTACCAAGGTTACAGGTTAATCCGATTTCAACCAAAAATGGTTTCAATCTCCTACCTGTGCTTCCCAACTCTCAAGAGAAGTCTTTATAGTCGTAGGGAGTTCCCAGAGGAGCTGCAACCTATAGAGGATGACTATACCACAACAAGCATTCACCGAAGTGAAAAGAGTTTACGCTACCTTCCCTAAGGAGCTTCACGTATGCTTGATGCTTGCGGTATTTGTCCGTAGACACCTCTATTTATAGCACTCAATAAGATAGGTTGCTTTGGAATAAAGCAATCAATTACTTGTCCCACAAGTTAGGGAAACCCTAAACTTGATAACCAAGTAATAGAGATTAATCTCAATTGGAATTCTATTTAGAATTATCTGCCAAGTGTTTTGTTAGCTCAAAAACACTTCAAGATAGAAATCCAACAGACCAGAGATAATCTTATCTTATTGACTCATTGAGAATCGTTAGATGGAACACAAAAGAGTTTATGTTTTACACAAGTCCATCTAAGAGATAAAGGAGTTTTGGAATTTGACTCAGAGTGAAATTCTAGGAGAATATTCACTAAATCCGACACCAGCAAGATGACCACCGTCAGGTTCACGTACTGGTACGTGAACAAAATAGCCATCTCGAACTCAGAAGAATTCCGAGTTTCTGGTACGCAAACCGGTTCGTGAACCGTGCGCCTGTCAGATTTCGTCAAATCTGGATTCCGCTGGAAGTACTGGGCTGAGCCAGAACTTAGACGTGTGTACGTCCTCAGCTGTGATCCATGGACTCTTTGCTCAAGAGTACTCCTTTAGATTCATCCATATCCAACTAACAGTTTGCAAGCAAACCATTGCAATGGACACATGGCACCGAATCTATCTCATTCATTCTTGTACTCACAGTATTTGTGGGATCAAACACTGGTCATGACACAAGGCCACGTTACACAAGAATACGATCTCAATCGCTATTATCACTACTAAAGTAGTCGACTATATTTCGAAAGAATAGATGAAGTAGAAATAGAAGAATATCCATAAAGTCATAACTCCTACTAACCTTTTGTCGATGAAGAATAATTGATGTCTTCTTTGTCTTCACAGTCTTCGTCTTCAAGGTCTCTACTACTTTGTCTATATCCCAATTCTGTAATCTAAACTCTAGTAGGCTAAATCAAGAATTGAGTTTTGACACCTAAAACTGACAACTAGCTTGACATACCAACGCTAGTGGGTTTGACCGGACAATGCCCTAACAAGTAAAATATTCATAATCTTACAAGAATCTCAACAGGATGATGCTCAACTGAACAACGATATGGATGTTGAAAACGAGAAGGATATGACGGAAGAAAAGGTTGATGATCAAGATGTCTTTGAAGTAAACAAAGGAAAGAAAATCGTAGAATCACAAAAAATAGTCATGTTTTAACTGGAAAAAAGAGAAGGTTCTAGCAATGGCTCAAGTAAGAAGGGAAAAGGGGCTAAGAAACACTATGAATGGGTCTGTTTGCTCTCTAGTTATATTGGTCTGGGCCAAAAACCTAAGACCGTGAATATCTCTGAAGCCCAGCAACCAAACATTACTGATGGATGGATTGAGGTTGATAATAAATAGAAGGGGAAAGAAATTTCAATTGAAAAAGATTTGATTGCTTTCAAGGTAGCTGAAAGGGAAAATATAATGAAAATATGGTTTATATTGAAAATCAAGGTGCAACTCAATTTGATATTCATGATGGACCATCTGGTGTGGGAGGAAATGAGGTGCAGACGTCCATATTAAGTACCCCGTTATCTAAAGAGGTATTTCCTGATTTATTCAACTTCCTCAGTTTATCGCAAATCTTGTTTCTATAGCGTTCAATTTCTTCTATTTTATCATTCCTAATAGTTACAGCTGCTTGAACTTCAACCCTAGGATATACCTAAGCCTAATTTCCGATTCTTTTATATAAACAATTGTTAGGGCATTGTTCGGTCAAACCCACTAGCGTTGGTATGTCAAGCTAGTTGTCAGTTTTAGGTGTCAAAACACAATTCTTGATTTAGCCTACTAGAGTTTAGATTTCGGAATTGGGATATAGACTAAGTAGTTGAGACCTTGAAGACGAAGATTGTGAAGACAAAGAAGACATCAATTATTCTTCATCGAAAAAAGGTTAGTAGGAGTTATGACTTTTATGGAAATTCTTCTATTCTACTTTCTCTATCTTTCGAAATAGTCGGTTACTTTAGTAGTATTATAATAGCGACTGAGATCGTGTTCTTGTTTACATGACCATGTGTTATGTTAGTGTTTGTTCCCGCAAATACTAAGGTTACAAGAATGCATGAGATAGATTCGATACCATTTGTCCATTGCAATGGTTTGCTTGCAAATCACTTGTTGGATATGGGTGAATCTAAAGGAGTACTCTTGAGCAAGAGTCCAGTGGATTACAGCTGAGAGCGTCACACACGTCTAAGTACTGGTTAAGCCCAGAACTTCCAGCGGGTCCTGTTAAACCCTAATCTGAATGGTGGGCGGTTCCCGAACCGTACACGAAACAGAAACTCAGATTTCTTCTGAGTTCCAAAGTACCTATTTGGACGCGTACCAACGTGAACCTGAAAATAGTTACTTTTGGCTGTGATTCAGATGGATGGTTTGCGAACCGTCCCAGGTGAATATTCTCTGGAATTTCACTCGGGTTGAACTCCTTTATATCTTAGTTGGACTTGGATTATCACGAAAATATCTTATGTGGTCCATCTAACGGTTCTCAATGTGTCAATAAGATAAAGATTATCTCTGGTCTGTTGGATTTATATCTTGAAGTGTTTTTGAGCTAACGAAACACTTGGCAGATAAATGTTTAATGAATTCCAATTGAGATTAATCTCTATTACTTGGTTTGCAAGTTTAGGGTTTCCAAAACTTGTGGGACAAGTAATTGATTGCTTTATTCCAAAGCAACCTATCTTATTGAGTGTTATAAATAGAGATGTCTAAGGACGAATACCGCAAGCATCAAGCATACGTGAAGATTCCTTAGGGAAGAGATCGTAAAACTCTTTTCACTTCGGTGAACGCTTGTTGTGGTATAGTCATCCTCTATTAGGTAAGCAGTTCCTCACGGGATTTACCTACGACTATAAAGACTTCTCTTGAGAGTTGGGAAGCACAGGTAGGAGATTGAGACCTTAGTGGTTGAAATCGGATTAACCTGTAACCTTGGTAACCTGATCACGTTCTTGTCTATTTTACGGTCATTCTCTTCTGATATAAGGCCATTCAAGAACTGATACGTTACACACAGGGTTTGGAAAGGAAGCAACGCATGGCTGCACTCGGTGTTGTAAGACCTAGTTAGCTCTAGTTGTATAAGTTTCTTTAGTGATTCTTTTTACAACTGAGGTAGTGACAAGTTGGGCATAGTTTACTTGGTTTACTTATCAGCCCCCGCTTGTAAGTAGATTTCCGTATGACCTGGAGCAATCCGAAGGAAGTCACTTTGTGTATGTCAAACTAATAGAGGACAGTTCAAACATACAGTTGACAATTGAGGTTGCAAAGCCGGAATTGTTGACACAAGCCTTTAACAGCGGTTAAAGCAACTCCTAGGCCTGTAACGGACGTCAGCTAGGGGAATCAAGTGTGTGACGATCTGTGGGGGATCTAGAGACGTAAGGAGTGCGACAGTAGCCGGTTCGCTTGGAGGGTGGAATTGGTCTCTGCTACATCCCAGACCGAAGTCTTATAGTAGGCTAGTGTTTGTAGTCAGTTTGTACTGTGCGGTGTTCAGTCTGGACGAGGTCCCGAGGTTTTTCTACAAGTTGTAGTTTCCTCGTTAAAAAATCTCTGGTGTCTTGTGTGCTTTACTTTACGCATTATATTCTCTGATTATATAATTAAAGCAAACACAAGAAGTACGTTATTATAAACCTGATCGTTGTCCTCAATCCATCCTTGGATTTACCAAGACCCTGTCTTGCGTTGGACTGATCCTTGTGATCCAAACTCAGGTTAACGGATCTGGATATTGATTTTTGAGATCGTCCAGATCTGACCATAAGTCTCACGAGCCCAAACGAAAAGTTGGTTTTTCAGTACTCCTGCTTTTTCAACAATAATCATAACTTTCTTATCTTACATAATTTGATTAGTAATACACATCCTCTATTACAATTTCAGCATACCCTAGGTTTTAATACCATTAGTATTTCTTTAATTCCCTTTTCCATAATCTGTTGCTATTACAATATGAGTTATCATCCTGGATGTGATTTCTCAATTAAAGCAAGATCACCTAATAAAAATCCATAACATTGGTATTATTTTCCTGTTAGAAACAAAATCCAAAATTCCTTTGATGAAAAAAGTTCTTAACATTCTGAAAGTTAAAGATTGGTCTGTTGTTCCTACTATAGGAAAGTATGGTGGTTTTGCTATTAATTGGTTGGTTAAGTGACATACTTGTTTCCTTGACTAGCTTTAGGGACAACATCTTTTAGTTTTGTTTTCTTAAAGATAGCATTACTATGCATATTTCTTTCATTCATGGTGCATTAGATAATAAAATTAGAGTCAGACAATAGGATTATCTGGATGAAGTACATACTAATAATCATCCTTGGGCTATAATAATAGGCGATATGAACTTTATTTTGCATATGTCTGAGAAAGAAGGAGGTAACTCTGCTAATTCTAGTAGTCAATCCTATGTTTATAACTGTATTTAAAAAATGGGCTCGATAGACTTAAACTTCTCTGGTTTGCCTTTCACTTGGACAAACAAAAGAATTATAGATGATAGCATTCAGGAAAGAATTGATAGAGTACTTGTAAATCATAAATGGCTAGAAAATTTTCCTCTTTCACAAAACAAGCATCTTAATAGAATAGCTTCTGATCATGCTCCTATATTATTGGAATCTATTCCAAGTAGAGATAAAGTAAAAAGACCTTTAAGATGTATGAAATGTTGGCAAGAGGCATAAGCTTTATAATTCAGTTGTGGAAAACAGTGTAGTTTCAAGTAAAAATAAAGGTAATGATATGATATGATCTTATCTAACCTTAGTCAGTGGAATAGGAAGGAATTTGGTAATATCTTCAGTAATATCTCAAAAATATTTCATAGAAAACGCTATACCCAACAATAAACACAAAAATTAGAGATGAAAATTTTCAAAATGAACTTGAATCCTAGTATGCTATAAAAAAAAGTCTATTGGAGTCAGCATGCTAAGGAAAAATGGTAATAGGGTTGCGGATAAGCTAGCTAAATTGTTGCAGGATTTTGGTAATCATCGGATTACATGATTCACCTCTGATGATTTGTAACAATGTAGAAAACAAATGTGGATCAATAAACTTAGCTCAAGTGAGCATGTAATTTGTTTGCCTTAGTCAATGAATGTTTGTTCTTATAAAAAAAAGTGTTTATAACAATGTTCAATTAAATATAAAAATTTATATTCCACATATTTATCCGTGCAAAACATATAATTTCCAAGAAAACAAAATCATATTCTAATTATAACTCAATATCAAGTGGGCTTTGAAACATTTCCCCACGTCTTTGACCGTGAGTCAGCCTTGAAACGAACAAGTGCATGGAAGTAGCAAAAAGATTACGATTATTTGATACTTCTTCGTCGTTATCTACATACTGACGGATTTGCCATGCAAGAAAGCAAGAAGAATTTATTTGAAGTCCTAGAAATAAAAAATGAAGATGGAGCATTATCAGAGGGGCATTAATGTTGAGAAAGTAAATTTGATTAACTAATCAAGATTCTTCTAGAAAATTGGAAACTTTGTTATACAAGTCGGTTACTAGATATAAGCCACCACACCATTTTTTTTTCGATTTTGCGACAATTTTTTTTGTTACAACCCTCTCTTTGACTTGTTTCGACTAGTTTTTTTTTTTCTATTGCGAATCGAGACAATACATTTTTTGTCAAATATACAAAGATCACTTCGCAATGTAATCACCCAAAGTTCAGAGTTACTATTTTTGCCTCAACTGACACATATGTACTAGTCAACATTCAATCCGATAAATACGGAAGATAAAATTTAATAGAAACAAGCAGTTTTTTCAAATAATGTTAACTACTTACTTTTCCTTAACTGGTCTGTATAGCTTGTAATAATCCGGGAAACCCTGCAGCCTAGCATTTTAATTCACAGGAGAACGGTTTTCCTTCGGGTGCATTATGGCTTGATTGTGGGGCTTTGCTCGTGTCACAACGGTGGGGACAGTTTCATCCTACCAGAATCGGCGAAAAGGTCTGCCATTTTACAACATCATTGGAAATAATCGAAGTAAACAAGATGAAACAAATATTAATTTTTAGGTTGATAAAATATCCTTACTTGGTTGATTTCTCGTTAGTAAACTCAAGGCATAATTTAGTACTTGTAACACACGCATAAATCAGTAATAGTTTTCTATCAGAAACAGTAACACATTCTTCGAAACAACATACAACAAGACATTAATAGGTTTTTACCAGTGGCTTTCCAGATTCCAACATCTCCCTTATTTTCTTCCGATCTAACTCCCGCTTCCCCTCTTTATTATAAATAATCTCCACCGAGTTTTTTTTAAAAAAAAAAGCTTCCTGTCATTAATACAAAAACTAAACTTAAATTGGAAAACCAAATAAGCGTGACCTTACAAATAATGACATAGAGATGGTAACCTTTTTTGCTGGGATTCTATGGACACGCTCGGAGTTGTCTTCGTTCAGTTCCAGGGGAAGATGGTCAAAAAGGTATGCAGTTAGACCCTTGTCTGTTTCATATGATATTACAGAAAGGGATACCGGATATAAATAAAAGTGCTAGACCAATGAAAAAATAATGCCAAGATCAAAGTTTGAACAGAATGTAGAATGTTTCCATATAGGAATAAAAATAAAAGATAAGTTACAAAGAACAAAATGCTCGAAATTAATAAATTTATCCTGATAATATGATCTTGCGACCCAAACATTGTTTTCTAGACCCATGAGAATGACTCTCAACAAGTAATGAGGGATGACACCACATACCGAAATTTCCAAAAAAATCTTTACTGACATGCTTTATTCAACCTATAAACTTCTAAAAATCAGTTATGAGATCTTGACCATAAGGCATCTCCCACGGCAAAAAATTGTCATCATCTAATGATACTTAGAGTGTATATGCGAAAGCACTTGGACATCCCTTTGTAGTGCACTTAGAAATTGTTATCACCTTAGGCAGGTTTATGAGAGCATCTTCAAGCAACGAACGTTTCTTTACCCTCTTGTTATTTTCATCATATACCCTCTTGTTATTTTCATCATAAGCAACAAGGCATTGTTGCACAAATAACAATAAGTTAATCAACAAGTACCAGAGTAACAATTCTTACCTCATATTATTTTCGGACTCCATTACCCGGTAAGACCACCTCATGAGTTGGATAAGGATAAAGAGGAATTTTTTATAAAAAAAATAAATTAAAAAGTAATGAATAAACGAAGATGAAATAAATAAGAGAAATATATCTATTAGTTATAAGATAACAATACCTTTCCTTTGTGCTCCCCAAACGAAGACCCTCATCTGAAATTGAGGAAGACCAAACGAACCAGCTGCCAAGATATCAACTCTACCTTGGTAATCCATGGAGAGTAGACTTCTCACAGTGTACCTCGCCAAAAGCCTATCCACAAACTTCACCAGGTCCACTATATTTTCCATTAAATATAATCGGGATTCAAGAATTTTACATTGTTCATATATACGAGCATTTGAAAGTTTTTCTCATCATCGAATGGGCTTTTGTTGTCATGAACCTGTTAAGCACGTTGATTCTCTGACATAGAGGTCCACCACATATAACATCTACGTCTCTAGGAAGAGGAAGAATCTTCGATTGGTAGTCACTAGCCACTAGCCAACTTTAGCAAAATCACGGATTTGTTCTTCACAGTTGTTGATCGAACGAATTAACCAAAATTCAAATTACATATTCAACTCTTGAATTTGAGACATAATAATGTAAACACTTCATCAAAACTACCACTGTTCTGAAAACATATTATACATAAAAACTTTTTTAAAGATCGATGGATCTATCATGAAGTCAAATGTTAAGCATTTTTAACCATCTATCTACAATTTTATATCATGTACTAGAAAAAAAGTCTTAAAGTGGAAGTGAAAAAACAGGGGTACCGAAATACAACCAAATTTTCGTTTGGGCTCGTGAGTCATATGGTAAGATATCGACGATCTCAAAAATCAATATCCAAATCTGTGATAACCTGAGTTGGATCACAAGTGATCAGCCCAAACGCAAGACAAGTCTTGGTGAATCCCTCAAAAGGATTGAGGACTAACTGCAGGTTATAATAATGTACTACTTGTGTTCGTTTTAATTATTGAAAAAGCAGGGGTACCGAAAACAAACAACTTTTCATTTGGGCTCGTGAGACTTATGGCCAGATCTGGACGATCTCAAAAATCAATATCCAGACTTGTTAACCTGAGTTTGGATCTCAAAGGATCAGTCCGACACAAGACAAGGTCTTGGTAAATCCAATGGATTGATTGGGGACAACGATCAAGTTTATTAATAACGTACTTCTTGTGTTTGCTTTAATTATATAATCAGAGAATATAATGCGAAAAGTAAAGCACACAAGACACCAGAGATTTTTTTAACGAGGAAACTACGACATGCAGAAAAACCTCGGGACCTCGTCCAGATTGAACACCGCACAGTACAAACTGTCTACAAACACTAGCCTACTATAAGACTTCGGTCTGGGATGTAGCAGAGACCAATTTCAACCCTCCAAGCGAACTGGCTACTGTCGCACTCCTTATGTCTCTAGATCCCCCACAGATCGTCACGCACTTGATTCCCCTAGCTGACGTCCTTTACAGGCCTAGGAGTTGCTTTAACCGTTGTTAAAGGCTTATGTTAATGTGATGATTTTGGATAATCCGTACAACAAACGAGTGATGTAATGAGGGGTTAAGTGACTGATGGACAATAGAAGGAACCTCTGTGTAAACACAGCCTCTCTTTATCTCTATGATAAAGCCTAATTTCTCATTATCTCCATTAATGGAACTTACAAGAGTACTCACAGTACAATAAATAGGGATTAAACCCTAAGAACAACAAGGATAATCTCGGCCATACACATGGCGCGAATCTAACAAGCAATACATCAAGGATTAACTGCCTAATGATTATATAATCACTAATTAAAACAACTCTAATTAACTGATTTAAGCTACTACTTCGACGACTCCAACAACTCGGATAAGGGCCACCTTGGGTACATGACATTACCCCCATCTTCAGACCATCCTTGTCCTCAAGGATGAGAAACAAGTAATCTGTGTGCAACCCAAAAACTCCATTAAAGTGGTTGGGTATATAATAGTTGTGGCTCTCTCTAATATGCGTGAAAAGCCCATTCACCGCAGCAACAATGACTACCCATACGAGGCCAAACAAAACCATTTTAAAACAAGGCCCAACAACCAACTGCCAAGCCAACAAATTCGACGCCGCCAAAAGCTCTTCATAAGGGTCCGGAATGTAGTGATGCTGCAACCGGATGTACCGTTCACGAGCACGCCAGGTAATACTATTCGTCAAAAAGCCACTGAATACCCATGGAATACCCAAACTAACAGTAGAAACAAGTTCATCAGTCAATTTTGGCTGCCCGAGAACTATGTAAGTTAAGGTCTGAGTATGGTGCTCACTGTCTCCAGTAGCTTGCCATTCAGGAGGTTGCTCGGGCTTGGCTACCTTCCACTTCCTGGTAGTCGGAGAATGGCTCATGAGAATGGCTGCGATGTGCGTATGGACTTCAGAGTCGCAGGACACATTGTAGGACCATGTTGTGCCAAGGTATAGAGTAAAGTCCATGTTAGCCCCATTGACACTTCCCACACTCCATAGCCATATATCTAGCAGTTTGAATTTCCACCTCAGGTAAGCCAGCCTTACAGTGAGGATACCAACTTCCACCACTACCACACTGATAACAGCCCCCGCACTTGGTAAACCCAATGAGAACCGAGTGGATTTCCATTTGAGAGACACTAACAGTTGAAGCCCAGCTGGAGAATACCTAAATCTGAAAAGACTCACAATACCTAAGTCTGTAGGAAACAAGTTGAACACCCACCTCAACGGTTCAAAGCAGAGTTTCTTTCCATATGTGGATGTTGTGGGAAAAGTGGGAGAATCAATTTCTTCAAGGACTAGAGTTATTGCAGACCCAATAAGACCCCCATCCTGGACAAGAATACTCGTAAGTGCTCCATGGAGCTGACCATCACCAGTTGATACAAGTCTCCCCCTCCACGAGACCATCCACTGCAATTCATAAAGTCTAGAGAAAATGCCCCGGTTCTGACTCATTTTACACATGAGAATTTCTGCCAATTGTTTGTAAACTGTAGCCGATATTGGCAAATGGCTACTAGCATACCAGCTGGTGTCGAAGCACAAAAATGAGGAAAAACCCATATGAAACAAGCTGACACCATTCACACTCCCTAAACAAGTCAGAAAACTTTTGAATTCCCACCTCCAGGAGTGCACTAGCAGCAATACATTTCCAATTTGAGTCATAATGGGTGTGAACTGGATTATCATCACCCAAATGAGAAACTCGGACTTGCTATAACCTCTCAGCCGTAGATATATTATACAAATTAAAGTATTGCAGCTAGAAAAATCATGTGGAGCAGAACATAAAGATAGGAAATCAATTATGGCAGAATGGAGATTTACCTTCTTCGCTTTATTTCTGATAGCATAATCTCCATACATCACAAATGTAGACTTACCACTATACAAGAAGAACCCAAAACAAGCTCTACCAGTTGCCACATTCCATAACCCTGTAGCAAGCAGCTTAAACTTCCATCTCAAATACTCTACCCCCTTCATATGCACAAGCAGAATTTGAATCACCATGAGCTGAGTTTGCACCTGATCCTTGTCGAACAACAACACCAAATGCAATAGACCCAAAATATGCAGTTCACTGAAGCCACAAAGTATAGGTTTAGCCACTCCTTTCTGGTCTTCCCCTCGCAGTCCCAGTTCCTTGTCCCTCAACTCAGTCCAGCAACTACAAGGCAAAACTGAACCCTTGCACCATATAACCCAAGCTGTTGACTTAGATAACTTCAATAATTTTCCTGGCATATGAAAACCCCCTGGAAGTAGGTAAGTAGGTGCATCAGCTTCATGTCCTCCAGTTTGATATGTAAATCTTGGTACATAACTGTAGCATAAATGATAATACTGGGTTTGTATACCCTCATGCGAAGAGCATAATCATGAACTCCTAGTTTCCGATTAAGAGGTGTTTAAGACTCCAAACATTCCTCTCCCTCGCTTGAATGGCAAAATTTCCAGACAACACAATATGAATAAGAACTACAACAATCAAGTCCTCTTTAGTTCTCCAAAGTTGGCAATGAGTATGACTTTTTGCTCTCAACCATGAGTTAACCTTTACACATTCAAGCTGAGCCTCATGAACTGCAGTCACTTCCCACTTCCAAAAGATCAGCAATACTTGTTTGTAGCAAGAATAAAGATACAGGGCAGAGATAAGTGTATATAAAAAACTCCCTGTGGACTGTAATATTGACACTATCATCTTTGCTTGAATTTGGAATCTGTCATCTTGTGAAGATATAGACATTGGGTTGTACAAAGAGAAACTCAATGCTAAATATATAACACAGCTCCCAATGATTGCAAGGAGTACAAAAGAACAAGTATGAAGTCCAGTAAAACGTGCACATGAATTCCAGGCTATAGTCACTTGAGTAGACCATTCATTTTTCGGCGTATAAGCATGAAGAAGTTGAGCAAAACAGACCCAAAATAACCAACTATGAAGAAGCAAAACCTCATCCACCAACCAATGAATTACATCCTCTCCTTCTGGCATCTTCACAAACAGATGACAATTAACACCACTAGCACCAGCTTCAACAAGCATCAGTGTCGACATAATCAAGTCTTCTTTTGAAAATTCCAATTGGTACCCATTTTGTAAAGCAAGTTTATGTACAAATTTGTCACCACAATTATCCCTTAAAACTGATCCCACAAACACCTTCCCACGATCCAATAAGGAACACACAAGAATAAAATAAAGATAGAAATAAACATCACCATCCACTCTATTAGGCCATCTAACAAACAGCTTGCCCCCATTATCATTTTCAACAACTTTAGCAAACAAAAATCTAATTGAATCTATATACTGCAATTTTAACTGGTACCCAAGTTTGGTAACCATCTCCTGACCAAAATTTTCATCGTAATTGGTCATTAAAAACGAACAAGGACGAACAAACAAACAATAAAAGTATTTACCAGAACAGAATTTAAAACTGCGGCTAACAGAAGAAAAACAACTACTACTAACAGTAGACTTTCTACCACGATCGAATAGCAGTTGAGAATAGTATGAAGAAGGATAAGAATGAATCTCACCGAATAGCTTGTTGTTGAGTAAAATCTTGGAGTTTTGCATATAAACTAATTTGTTGAATTCTTCTGTAAATTGAGAACTCAAACTAATTGTGGAATCCTTCGTTTCTTCATCAACAAGAATAGGAATCGATTTGATTTCTTTCACTTCGGCAGGAGAATTTGATTGAACCCTAGTTTCTGAAATCTCTTGCAATTGAGGATGAAAACTAATTGAATCAATCTTTTCTTCGAAGAAATAAGAAGGAATCTCTTCAATAGAATCTCCTTCATCCTTCGAACTTGATGTTGACTTGAACCCTACTGATTTCGGCGGAGTACTAGTAGATTTAGAAGAAGATAATAACTCATGTAGTAATTTTTTATTTTCAGCATAGATTGTCTTAATTTCCTGCATACCGAAAGCAGTTCTTTGCTGGATTAAAGCAATTTCTCTAAGTAATTCAACTTATATTTTCGCCATGGCCAGACACACAGCAGCTTGAGGATTTTGTAATGAATATTGGGCCAGGGATTTCTGGATGATACCAAGTGTGATGATTTTGGATAATCCGTACAACAAACGAGTGATGTAATGAGGGGTTAAGTGACTGATGGACAATAGAAGGAACCTCTGTGTAAACACAGCCTCTCTTTATCTTTATGATAAAGCCTAATTTCTCATTATCTCCATTAATGGAACTTACAAGAGTACTCACAGTACAATAAATAGGGATTAAACCCTAAGAACAACAAGGATAATCTCGGCCATACACATGGCGCGAATCTAACAAGCAATACATCAAGGATTAACTGCCTAATGATTATATAATCACTAATTAAAACAACTCTAATTAACTGATTTAAGCTACTACTTCGACGACTCCAACAACTCGGATAAGGGCCACCTTGGGTACATGACAGTTAATAATTCCGGCTTTGCAACCTCAATTATCAACTATATGTTTGAACTGTCCTCTATCATTTTGACATACACAAAGTGACTTCCTTCGATTTCTCCGGGTCATACGGAAATCTACTTACAAGCGGGGGCTGACAAGTAAACCGAGTAAACTATGCCCAACTTGTCTCTACCTCAGTTGTAAACGAAGAATCACTTAAGAAACTTATACAACTGGAGCTACCTAGGTCTTACAACACCGACTGCAGTCGTGCGTTGCTTCCTTTCAACCTTGTGTGTAATGTATCAGTTCTTGAATGGCCTTATATCAGAAGAGAAGGACAGTAGAATATACAAGAACGTGATCAGGTTACCAAGGTTACAGGTTAATCCGATTTCAACCACTAAGGTCTCAATCTCCTACCTGTGCTTCCCAACTCTCAAGAGAAGTCTTTATAGTCGTTAGGTAATTCCCACAGAGGAACCGCTACCTAATAGAGGATGACTATACCACAACAAGCATTCACCGAAGTGAAAAGAGATTACGATCAATTCCACAGAGAATCTTCACGTATGCTTGGTGCTTGCGGTTTTCTTCCTTAGACACCTCTATTTATAGCACTCAATAAGATAGGTTGCTTAGGAATAAAGCAACTAGTTACTTGTTCCACAAGTTTAGGAAATCCTAACTTGCAAACCAAGAAACCTAGATTTATCTCAATTGGAAATCTTTTATCATATATCTGCCAAGTGTTTTGTTAGCTCAAAAACACTTCAAGAATGATATCCAACAGACCAGAGATAATCTTTATCTTATTGACACATTGAGAACCGTTAGATGGACCACAGAAGATATTTCGTGATAACCAAGTCCAACTAAGAGATAAAGGAGTCAAAGTTTAACCCGTGTGAAAATCCCAGAGAATATTCACTTTGGCCGGTTCGCAAACCGTCCATCTGAATCACGACCAAATGCATCAAATTTGAGGTTCACGTACTAGTACGCGTACAAATTGACACTTTGGAACTCAGGAAAAATTCCCAAGTCACTGTTCACCGTACGGTTCGGGAACCGTTGTTTTTCAGATTAAGATTTAACTTGGATCCGCTGGAAGTTCTGGACTGGGCCAGTACTTAGACGTGTTAGACGCCCTCAGCTATAATCCACTGGACTCTAGCTTAAGAGTACTCCTTTAGATTCATATCCAACAAGTGATTTGCAAGCAAACCATTGCAATGGACAAATGGTATCGAATCTATCTCATGCATTCTTGTAATCTTTCGTGGGAACGAATACCAACATAACACATAGTCGTGTAGACAAGAACACGATCTCAATCGCTATTAGTATCTCTACTAAAGTAGCCGACTATTTCGAAAGATAGAATAAGTAGAATAGAAGAATTTCCATAAAAGTCATAACTCCTACTAATCTTTTGTCGATGAAGAATAATTGATGTCTTCTTTGTCTTCACAGTCTTCGTCTTCAAGGTCTCTACTACTTTGTCTATATCCCAATTCTGAAATCTAAACTCTAGTAGGCTAAATCAGGAATTGTGTTTTGACACCTAAAACTTACAACCATCTTGACATACCAACGCTAGTGGGTTTGACCGGACAATGCCCTAACAATTATATAATCAGAGATATAATGCGTAAAGTAAAGCACACAAGACAACAGAGATTTTTTTAACGAGGAAATTATAATCCAGTTGGAAAAACCTCGGGACCTCGTCCAGATTGAACACTGTACAGTACTAACTGTCTACAAACACTAGCCTACTGTTAGACTTCGGTCTGGGATGTAGCAGAGACCAATTCCAACCCTCCAAGTGAATTAGCTATTGCCGCACTCCTTACGTCTCTTGGATCCCGCAAGACCCTACGCACTTGATTTCCCTAGCTAACGTCTTTTAGAGACCTAGGAGTTGCTTTAAACGTTGTTAAAGGCTTTTTGATAACTTCGGCTTCGCAACCTCTCTATTACCAGGTGTATGTTTCAAACTGTTCTCTTCAGTTCGGAAAGTGACTTCCTTCGGATTTCTCCAGGTCATACGGAAACCTACTTACAAGCGAGGGCTGCCAAGTAAATCAAAGTAAACTATGCCCAACTTGTCTCTACCTCAGCTGTGAAAAGAATCACTTAAGTACGTTGCTTCAGTTAAGAAGTACACGGTTTAACGATAACAATAAGTAACCTTGTTGCTACGCTGAAAATCTTTGATCATGAGCGAAAAGATGAAAAGAAATCTATCGCTTTTGATGTTGTTAGCACTCCGTGTACCTCCTCTCCGCATAAATTGTCATGGGATGATGAGTGTGAGGACCTTGACAACGAGGAAGTGGAAACTGAACTGTCTCTGATTACACAACAACTCAAAGATCTTCCCAGATCTAGAATAGGCAGAATAGTCCTTCCCGGCATTAAAACCAAATCCGTATAGGGATGAGGATGATCTTACTGAAGTGTAATGTTTCAAGTGTAGAGGCTTTGGACACATGAAAGACGTATGCCCAAGTAAGGATTACTATAAAAGGGATAATGCTCTCTCTGCTCAGTTTGATGATATGTCTGACCAACATGAATTTGAAGTAGATCATGAATAAATTGCCTTAACAGCAAATACTTCAGTTGAACGACGATCTAAGCACGATGAAGCTAGTTGATGATCTAATTCTCACATTGATCAGCAAAAGCGAGGACCTCTTTCAAGAAAATCTTCAATTGAAGACAGACCTTGAAAAGGTAGAAAAAACTCTTCTCCTGAAAGATAGCGAACTTGAGAAATTAAGTAGTGATCTCTCCCCAACTTTATCAATAGAGGATAAAGAGATTGATGCCCTAAAGAATGATCTACAAAGGCTGTCTGGTAGCTCAGATTAAGTAGCAGCAATGTTATTTGGTCAAAAGGCCTTTGGAAATACAAATGGGTTAGGGTTCAATAGTAACAACACATACACCAAGAACAATACTTTCATTATGGCTGGATCCAGTCCTCCATCTAATGGAAAATCGAAGGGTGTACCTGATAAAGCTAAAACTTAGGAAAAAAACCTTCCAAGAGCTGTCAGTATTGTGGCAAATCTGGACATGTCCAAAGAAGGTGTCGGATTCTTAAGGGAAATAGACGAGATGTAACTAAGCTTCAAGCCGACATGGATAAAATGAACAAAGCCTTGAAACAATTCAAGGGAGCGTTGAAAAACGTGGAAAGTTCAACAGGAAATAAAAAGGGTAAGAAAAACTCTCACCCCGAATCAGTTTCTAGAAACCACTCTACAATCCACCCCGTGTGAGTCCAGTACTCACACTCAAAATGCCTAGTGTAGTTTGGGGTTGCATCCTCACATTATGACTTGTATGTGTGAGGCATGCAGTTGATATCAGGAATTCGTTCCTGATATTGTGGTTGTTCAAGTCACTAGTAGAAATACTATATTTTGAACACATTTCTAAAGAGAATTTTTCTCCACATAAATTCATGTTTACAAAAGAGATTGCCCAACCTCTGAAAAAACAGAGTTTCGTATTTCAAACCTTAATAGGTTCGCGACCCGTTCGTATCGCAAATTCTGGAAGATTAGTCTTTCAGATAAACAGAAACACGCTCCTCTTGAGAAGATATATATCTCAGTTCATTCATCCAGTAAGTCATATCAAGGATTATGTTACAAGAAGTGTTACGAGGAGTTGAAAAATTGAAGCTGTGAAAGTTGAGCTCTGTGAGGGTGTCTCAAGCAAGAGAAAAAGGACTCCTGCTGAACAATTGAGCTATGTTCAAAAGTTCCCTGATCTAGAGACTCATGCTCTTAACTTAAGAGAAACGATTGATGAATATGTCAGTATGTGAAAGTATTTGTATGAAATTGATTACGAAAGGAAGAAATCTATATCTCTTGAAGTCTAAGCCAAACGTTTCAGGAAGAATATTGCATATTATACATCGTTACTGCGACCTTTAACTGGTCTGTCTGAGGAGGAGAACAAAGAACGTTCAAGTATCAAAGATGAACTCTTTGACAATCAAGTTCGTAAGGATGAAGACAAATAAAGTTGAAGCCATACAACTTTGTTATTTACTGTGTCTCCATAAATTAGAATAGTTGGTTCCTTATGATAACTTGTTCTTACTTTTGACTAAGAAATATAAACTATATTTAAAAGTAGTTTGCCGTTTTTTCATGCTTTTTAGAGTATTTCAGCATGTACTACGTTGTTAGTATTCATTTCTTTTAGATTTGATTATTAATGATGCTTGCAGCACTTGATTTTTCACGCTCAATCTTATGTATTGCATACATGACTTTATTCGTTGCTTTTGTGATGATTCATATTTATGTCTAACTACAAATGTTATGCTTTTTCTCACGATTAAGAAACTTTTGATTATATGAGTTCTTGGTTTTACGAATTAAGAAATCGTATACTCTTTTCTGAAATTGGCTAAGAAAAGAGAAAACCAACAAAGAAATTGGATACATATTACTTGTAATTTGTTTGTCTAATTATGCTTTGTTTATGTCTTTACTTGTAAGGGCATATATTGTTGTTCTTTACCGAATAACATCACATGGGGGAGAGTTCTTAAATGAACTTGTGCTTAATTACAAATCTTTGTGGGGAGCGTGGATGTGGAATTTAAGAGAAAGTTGTATCCATATTTCTCCAAAGATGAATTAACTTCGAGACCTTCGTTCTAATTTCTTAGTTAAGTCATCTTAAACTTGGTATGCAAGAATATCCTTGTCTCGACTATCTCTATAGGCTTGAAACCCGAGTCTCAACTGGGCTGTCATATTTTTGTGCAAATAAGGGGAGAATACATATGGTTTCTTGTTCTTGTAGCTCACAACCATAGGGGAGAACACCGCATTACTTACTTATGTACTTTTTCAAAGTATCAAGCAAGGGGGAGTAAATATTGGGCGCCAACATTAAATCTGGCAAAAAAAAAAAAGGTATAAAGATTAAGGGGGAGCTTCATATCAAGATGAGTAGAATCACTTTAAAGTTTTGATACACGAATTTTTTAAGTTGCTCTGATTACTACTCTTTGCACAAACAATATGTGGGTTAATTGAGATTACCCATGTAAACTCGAACCTGTTTGAGTTGGATATGTAGTAGGTGATGTCTACGGATTTTTCAAAATGAGTTAAAAAGAACACATCAAGACTCAAAGGAGACGTTGAAGAATTCAAGAAATCAAGATACATCTGAAATAAAGCTTTATTGTTTTATTTTTGAATCCATATGTAATATTGGTTTTGTCACTAAAATTGACAAAAGGGGGAGATTGTTAAAGCATTGCTCGGTCAAACCTATTAGTGTTGGTATGTAAAGCTAGTTGTCAAGTTTAGATGTCAAAACACAATTCTTGATTTAGCCTACCAGAGTTTAGATATCAGAATGAGATATAGACAAAGTAGTAGAGACCTTGAAGACGAAGACATAGATTACCAAGAAGACATCATATATTCTTCATCGACAAAAGGTTAGTAGGAGTTGCGACATAATATGTAATTTCTTATATTCTACTTATTCTATCTTTCGAAATAGTCGGCTACTTTAGTAGAGATACTATAACAATTGAGATTGTTGTCTTGTCTACATAACCATGAGTTATGTTGGTATACTTTCCCGGTGTACTAAGTTTACAAGATACATGAGATAGATTCAATACACTTTCCATTGCAATGATTTGCTTGCAAGTCACATGTAGGAGAATGGATGAATCTAAGGAGTAACTCTAAGAGCAGAGTCATGGATTATAGCTGAGGACGTATACACGTATAGGTACGAAAATTGGCACAACCCGAGTACTTCCAACGGATCCAGTTAAACCCTAGTTTGGAGGCAGGCAGGTTCACGAACTGGTTCGTGTACAAGAGCTATGGATTTTCCTCCTGAGTTCCGAAAACGTCGTTTTTTACACGTACATGTACGTGAACAATGGGCAACGATGTTTTAGGCCTGGATTCTAAGTCCAGTTAGTTCGCGAACCATCTGGTGGTTATCTTTTGGATAATTACGCGGGTTTAACAAATAACTCCTTATCTCTTAGTTGGACTTGATCGTTATCACTAGAATATCTTATGTGGTCCATCTAACGAATCTTAATAAGTCAATAAGATTATGGTGTTATCATTTTCATTGGATTTGCAGATGTCACTGTTGTACAATGGTAAAGTAGTTAGGTGATGATACCAGCGACCTAAGTTCGAAACACGTCTGCACGGGGTGGGAGGAAATTTTCTTTATTTCTTTGCCTAGCTACCTAGGCTTGTAGGTAGTGGGCTTCGGTCCAATCTTTAATATAACCTTTCAAATTCAAAAGAAAATAAAAATAAAATCATTGGATCTCTATCTTGAAGTGGTTAAGAGCTAACAAACCACTTGGCAGATAAATGTTAAAAGATTTCCATATGAGATTAACCTAGGGTTTCTTTGTGTGCAAGCTAAGTAACAGGCACGTTTTACACGGGTATTAGAGCATAGCTCGGGTGAACCCACTGGCGTTGCTATCTCAAGTCAGTTGTCAAGTTTAGTTGACAAAAACTCAATCCTTGATTATGTTTACAATATTAGTTCGAACTAGGATAGGTTAGGTATTCGAGATAAAGGCCATTGAAGATGAAGACCGTCCCTTACACACCTGATAAATTTATCATATTCATCGAAAGGTTAGAAAGATTTTCCGTTTGGTTTTGTATTTACCATTCTATAAATAAAATAGTCTATGATATTGTTTATAGTGATCTCGAAGGATCAAAGACCAGTTATCTTAACATTTAGATCACTCAGTATCAAAGATAGTTCTTGAATTACACCTGAACAGCGTACGCGTTCATATGCTTGAAGAGAAATTCCTGAACTCAACAGTTTTTCATGAAAGTGTTCATATACGAGTTCAGAAACTCCTGAACTCTGAGAAACTGCACAGGAACGCGTTCATATAATCCATGGTTTAAAACTTCTAAATAGAGGTTTTGCCTTTTGTGAATGGATTTTCGAACTCGTTCACAATAAGGCCCATGGAGCTCTTGTCCACAATGGTCTTTATGTTCATGTATATTTACATGGTCTCCCTAGCATGGTCAACTTTTGTTGCCATTTGTTATCCTTCGATTCGGTCAAGGCGAGTCTTCTCATGGCCTTTAGGTTTAAACCAACGGGTTAAAAGAAGATTCAGTTGGACCTCAATGCAAGGCTATGGACTTTTCTAAGTTCGGAAACTTGCTTGAGCCTCGCTCAAGGTTGCTTAACTTTAAAGCAGAGCCCCATTTGATGATCAATATAAATAGATGACCTTTAGCAAGATACAAACCAATCCTCTACTCATCTGTGTATCCTTGCATAAAGGTTGGTCGTCATCTCGAAGTCCTTTTTCTTAGACTAAGACTATTTGAAAGACTTCACTTGGATCGTGAAACACATGTCAGAATTAATATTCCCGATCCTGTAACTTAGGTCGATTGATTTGTTTCAATTCGATCGAAAAGGACCAAAGATTTAATAGAAGCTTCGTAAGGCTGCACTCGGTGTTTTAAGTTCTAAAAGCTCCATAACGCAATTCACGGACTAGGTTTAATACTAAGTTCGTCAAACTTTACGAGGTAAAATTGTTTAGGCTAGATCAATAACCCCTATTCAGCATATCGATTTCCATTAACCTTGACTTGAAGTCTAAAGGAAATCATCTATCGTATTCTTGTTGAAAGAAAATTGAGTACAACCAGGCGTCCTGTTAGAGGCAGAGTAGCGCTAGTCTTCACGAAAGGGAAGAGGAGCAACTCCTAGGCCTGTAAAGGACATCAACTAGGGTAATCAAGTGGTTAGGCTTCTGCGGGAGTCAAGAGACGTAAGAGCACAACAGTACCTGAGTTGCTTGGAGGGTTAATTCAGTCTCGATACATTCCAGTCCGAAGTCTGAGAGTAGGCTAGTTGTGTATTCACTTAATATTGTGTGTTCAAATCTGGACTAGGTCCCGGTTTTTTTTTTTGTGGTTGTGGTTTCCTCGTTAACAAAACTTCTGGTGGTAGTCATCCTTTATTAGGTAGCAGTTCCTCTGTGAGATTTACCTAACGACTATAAAGACTTCTCTTGAGAATTAGGAAGCAGAGATATCTGCCTTTGTGGTATTTATCGGAGTAACCCGTAACCTTGGTAACCTGATCACGTTCTTGTCTATTCTAAGGTCCTTCTTTTCTGCAATAAGGTCATTCAAGCACTGATATGTTACAATAAGGTTTTAACTGAAGCAACGTACGGCTGCACGTTTGTGTTTGTAAGACCTAGTTAGCTCCAGTTGTGTAAGTTTATTAAGTGATTCTTTTCACAGCTGAGGTAGAGATAAGTTGGGCATAGTTTGTTTTGATTTACTTGTCAGCCCTCGCTTGTAAGTAGATTTTCGTATGACCTGGAGAAATCCGAAGGAAGTCACTTTCGTATGTTAAAGACAGTTCAAAACATACACCTGGTAATAAAGGTAGCAAAGCCGAAGTTATCAAAAAGCCTTTAACAACGGTTAAACAACTCTTAGGCCTGTAAAGGGCGTCATCTTGGGGAATCAAGTGCGTAGGGTCTTGCGGGATCCAAGAGACGTAAGGAGTGCGACAGTAGCTAATTCACTTGGAGGGTTGGAATTGGTCTCTGCTACATCCCAGACCGAAGTATGACAGTAGGCTAGTATTTGTAGACAATTAGTATTGTGCGGTGTTCAATCTAGACGAGGTCTCGAGGTTTTTCTACTGGATTGTAGTTTCCTCGTTGTGCGGTCTTGTGTGCTCACTTTCCGCATTATATCTCTGATTATATAATTAAATAAAACACAAGTAGTACGTTATTATAATTTGCAGTTATCAATCCTTTCGAGGGATTCACCAAGACTTGTCTTGCGTCGGAACGGATCCCTTGTGATCCTACTCAGATTATCACAGATTTGGATATTGATTTTTTTAGATCGTTCATATCTTACCATAAGACTCAAGAGCCCAAACAAAAAGTTGGTTGTATTTCGATACCCCTGCTTTTTCACATTTTGGCACCGACGAAGGGGATCGACTTAACCTTTTGCAATAGGGAGAAAGTTGTTTTCTTAGTTTTTTTTTGTCGTTTCACCAAGTTCTTTCTAGTTCATCTTTTCGCAGTGTCCTTTACATTCAGTTCTTTACATTTCAACACCTTTACATTTAAGCGCCTTTACATTCCAGCATCTTTGCATTTCAGCTCTTTACTTCCAGCACCTTTATCTCTTTTCTTCAAGATCTTGTGAAAACAAGAACTTGTCCACATTTAGTCATTTACAAGCTTACTGTAGATGGAGGGTTTTGAACACATGTAAATATGAGTCACATGTGCTAGCTACACGAGTTATTTGGGGAGGATATCAAGTTATATAGGTCTCTTAAGGGGTTCAAGCATAAATCAGGCTCTACGATCCCACCAAAGACATGGCCACACCTTCAAGACTTGCATATCCTTAACATGGTCGTGCTCTCAAGGTTCATACATTCCAAAGACGTGCTCGCCTCCTGGGACGTCTTCGTCTCCCAAGACGTGCTCGTCTCCCGTGACTTCTTCGTCTCCCGTGACGTCTTCGTCTCCCAATACGTGCTCGTCTCCTGTGACGTCTTCATCTCCCAAGACGTGCTCGCCTCCTGTGACGTCTGCGTCACCCAAGACGTGCGTGCTTTGAGACGTGCTCACCTCCAGAGAATCCTTCGCTTCCTGAGACGTCTTCACCTCCAGAGACTCCTTCGCTTCCTGAGACGTCTTCACCTCCAGAGACTCTTTCGATTCCTGAGACGTCTTCGCCTTCAGAGACGTCTTCGCCTTCAGAGACATCTTCGTCTCCAGAGACGTGCCTGCCTCCAGAAGTGTGCTCGTCTCCTGAGGCGTGTACTCCCTGACTCAACTTCACCAATCTTTTACCATGACTAGATGAGCTCTCCTCGAGCCCTAGTCACAATCATGACTAGCTGAGCTCTCGTCGAGCCCTGGTCGCATCCACGACCAGTGGTGATCTCCTCGATCCCTGGCCGCATCCATGACTAACTGAGCTCTCCTCGAGCCCTAGTCGCACTCATGACTAGCTGAGCTCTCCTCGAGCCCTGGTCGCACTCATGACTAGCTGAGCTCTCCTCGAGCCCTGGTCGCAACCATGACTAGCCGTTCTCTCCTTGAGCCCTGGTCGCATGACTAGCCGTCCTCTTCTCGAGAGCCCTGGTCGCTTCTTGTGAGTCCTGGCCGCTTGTTGGCAGACAACTCACTGACTAGTTGTTGCTTCCTTAGAGCCCTGACCGCTTGTTGGTTGGATGCTGCTCTGATATAAGCCTAGTCATCAGTGGCACTGATCCCCCACTATAGTCCTGACCACTTGTTGGCAGACTGTATTCACTTGTTGGCCACACGTGAATAACATACTGGATAGATGAGCTTATCTTCATCAACAAGTCCGCACACGTGACATACTTCTAGGGTTTACGAGAACTAACAGTAATATCCTTACATACGCGTATCCACAAGATTTACAGCTGGAGAAGACTAATCCTTCGACGAATCTAGCTAAAGTCTTCCTCGATAACCGCCCTACATGGTTTATCCCAAATACATATCAATAAAGCATATCTTATCAAGACTAGTTTCAACTTATCTCTTCCGTGAGAATAGCTAGTCAAGGGTACGACTCCTCAAGTCACAGTCAACTACTAAGGCTTGGTCGTCTCTTCTTCTCCTCAAGTCTCATCCAGATGAGCACCATTCTAGCATCTTAGTCAACTTGACAACTACACGAAAGACAATCAAGTCGCATGGGGGGATACAAATTAGGGTTTTGTTTTGGTGTAGATGGTGAAAAATGAGAGAGGGACAAGATTGTAAAAACACTCTCTAACCAGGCCTAACCTAGAGGCAATCGCCTGTTCAGCCACATCTCTACAGCTCAGAGTGCAACCCATTCTACGAGTTGAATAAACTCTCTATGAGTTCTCTCTTATAACCCCCGGTGGAGAGGATAATATCATGTGCAGTACTGATAATCTTGCCAGCACATTAAACCCATTAATCTGCTTCATGTCGACATCGCCTCGAAGTCCTCGGCATCAGAACCAGGTCACTATATGGTACATGGTGAAGAGTTAACAGAGACGCATCCTCACAGATTCCTCTTTATACGACTCAATATTCGAGTCTTAATGAAAACCTCAGGAATATCGAAGTTCTAGGCCTGTCCAGAGCTCCCAGAGAAGCACACAACAACCTAAACATGCTTAAGCAGACCTCATCCCAAACTCAGGATGGTCTAACATACCATGGATAAACACGCCATGACTTCAAGTATGTTGTAGCGTAAGCACGCACACCATAACCAAGGCATAGCCAGCACGCACCAGCTGCAACAAAGTTGACCTTGGCAAAATACCAATGTCATAACACCATATAGCATGGCACCACAAACCATTAGCCACCATGAGTTCACGAGAAACTAGCCTCGGCCAAAGGCCAAGGTCGTGGCGCCATGATCCATGGCGCCACAACGAGTTGGCCTTGGCCAAAGGCCAAGGCCGCGCCGCCATGAACCATGGCGCCAAAACAAGTTGGCCTTGGCGCCATGATAACGGGGTTAGCGTAAAGCGCTTTGGAGGTTGGCCTTGGCCAAAGGCCAAGGCCGTAGCACCTTGGGCTATGGCGCCACAAGCCAATGGTGCTATGAACTCCTGGCCTTGGCCAACAGCCAAGGTCACTCCTATACTCGTGTCCTGGAGGCACCACACTCATGTTGGTCATAACAATTAGTCATACGACTCAACTCAACTCAACTACGCAATATCTGCGTATCACTCGAGACATCAAAACATCACACGGGGGAATAACTTTAGGGGTATTGGTCTGGCGGTCTACGACAGTCGAAAGAAACTGATAGAGATAGTGGACAGTTACGAGAAGATGGCGCGAGTGGACATGTTGTACACAACTCATGCAGTTACGGAAACTAACTCATGTCCTCCACTCCTGCACTCTTCCACGACTTCCACCTTCTATATCGAGAGATCAGGGTGAGTTCAAAACTATAAATAGAGGCCTCCTCTATCTTCCAAGGCAGAACATCTTTCCAGAAACAACCAGATATTCAGAACACCTGAATAAACCAGAGCCTCAGAAGTAAACACATCTGAGCAACCCAACACACTTCTAGCCTTGGAGATTTCCAATCACCTTCACGACGGGAATCTTGAACTCTTACACCCAAAACACATCCTCAATCTGTAATTCAAACTCCATTTGATTACACTTGATCACCTTCTTCTCCTTCGCTTTCCCTCCCTTAAACCAACCCTAATCCTTCTCATGCGACTGAAGTACTGTTGGAACGATCAGTGTGCCTAATTTAGGCTAGCAGTGTTCGAACTTGACCTTTCGTATTCACATCAAACATCTCACACACACACCATTACTCTATTCATTTACCCTTTTAACCCTTTATTTTTTTAATTTAAAACATTTGGCGACCACAGTGGGAGGTCATTTTCTCGGTTCGCAGTCAAATCTGTAATTATGATTGATATAAGGAAGGAATCGGAGAGTACTAATCCTAAGGTTGAGACTTCTAGCACCACGACTCAAAGTGCCAGTACTACGACCGCTAATCAAGGAACGGATTCCTCCACTACTTAGGGGACTCATCCCGTCACCATCACTACTCAGGGGAATAAGGTGATTAATCAATTCATTTTTGTTCCTAAGACGAAGACTTCAACTCAAGTGGTCATTCCACCTATACCGGGGATTAAGAAACCTAGTCGAAACACGCATATACATAGGAGGAGTACTGTTGAAGACTCTTTTACCTGGAAAAACAATGCACCGTCTCTGGGTACTTTCGTAGTGCTCGAGATCAAAGTCGAACAAGATGAGCCTAAACCAAGTCAATGGTCGTTCACGTATTGCTTCGGTCACAGAGAGGATAGAGGTTGATCTAGGGAGGGAAACAACGAAGAAACTTGAGATCAGGTTGAGGATGTGTTTTGGGTGTAAGAGTTCAAAATCTCCGTCGTGAAGGTGACTGGAAATCTCTAAGGCTAGAAGGGTGTGGGATACTCAGGTTTGTTTGCTCTGAGATTCTGGTGTTTTTCCGTATTCCAGTTGTTCTGAATCTTCTGCCTTGGAAGATAGAGGAAGCCTCTATTTATAGTGTTGAACTCACCCTGATCTCTCGACAGAGAAGGTGAAATTCGTGGAAGAGTGGGGGAGTGAAGGACATGAGTTGTTCTCGGTAACTGCTAGGATTGTGTAGATCATGACCACTCAGCGCCACTTTCTTGTAACTGTCCATCATCTCTATCAGTTTCTTTCAACTGCCGTAGACCGCCAGACCAATACCCCTAAAGTTATCCCCTCGTGTGATGTTTTGATATCTCGAGTGATACGCAGATATTGCGTAGTTGAGTTGAGTTTGAGTAGTGCTGTGTGACTAGGATGCCGTGACCAGCGTGAGTGTGGTGCTTTCGAGACACGCGTAGTGGGTGTATAGGAGTGGCCTTGGCCGTTGGCCAAGGC